>VDFB02371428.1:0-18832 GCA_007258455.2 Sequoia sempervirens
TTATTATAACAACATTAACAATATGATGATCTCTACCTCTAATAGCTCAACACTCCATAAGATAATATCAACTAGAATTGGTTGTTCACGTAGAATATCAACCATCTCGAGCATGAGATAACCAAACATAATACACATAAGATAGTCAATGATTTGCAATCAGAAGTGTGCTCTAGGAAAAGACAAACAAATACTGAACTACACTAATAATTATAACTTAGATCAGTGCCATATATCCATTGCAGGAGTCAAATTCATAAGCATCTAGAGGTTTATAACAGATTTAATACATCACATATAAGATCCCTGACAATATTGCATTACAATTTCATCAGTATGCATTCTAACCTAGGACTACTTATCAAATCCTTATACAACACATATCCGCATGTAATCCCATTCAAGCATTTTGATTAATTCCTTGAATTAGAGCTAAAATAGAATCATACACACCACAACAGTGAGATGGATAAAACAACCCTTAGTTATTTCATTCAAAATTTAGATATGCATGTACAATGGAGAGACATGAGCTCTAATTTTCATTTCAACTCAAATGCTAGTACTGTTATACAACATTAAATCTCTATGAGCTCAAAACCTGTTACAGAATGACTCAAAACCTAAGTTGCATTTCTCTAAAACCATCAGACTTTACAATTCGCTCTGCAACTTCACCTAGACTCGACAAAAATTATCTAACTTGCTAACTCGTACTTCTGGCCTTGAAATCCTTCTTCTAGAAAATGAAGGAGCAAACAAGCACCGGGCCAGAAAGTACACCTGTCACCAGTCAATTGGAGCACCTGGTGATATTCCAAAATTTGTTACAATAGCCACCACCTTGAAAAATATTATTGTTCATCATATCAGCTGAGGAACGTTGATGCAAAAAACCACAAGAAAACCACACCAAGAAAGCTGTCAACACAAAACTGGAACCGTTGCAACTGCATCCGATTCCGCCACCCGTTAGTAGCGTTCAATTCTTTTACTCCCTAGTCAAATATTTAGTTGCCTAGTTCTGCATCATCATCACCGGCCACTAAAATACTGGCTCATCCACCTTGGTATTATAAGGTGTGTATTTTACCGCTACCTGATTCGCATCCCTTTCAAAAGATTCCAAAAATGAGCTGGTATTAATGATTTTGTCCATACAGCTCACCAAAAAATCATAGTCTGAGTCATCACAAATTGAATTGATTTGATCATTGATGGTCTCACTTGCTTGAGCCTGCCATTGTTGAAATGACCTAATTTTCCCCTGCTCATCAATTATATCAGGTAACAATGTGTTACCCCAATCATTGAAATTCTTCACCAGCTCCCTAATCTTCCTACTCAAGTCATCTGGTAAGGTCTGAAAACCTTGCAATGATTTTACTAACACATGAGTAGGCTTTAATAATTGGGGCCTATTATTTATATCAAACCTTGAGGCCTTATACATGATATCCAGATCACTGGCCCTAGGGATCTAATTTTCAATTATTGGTATCGCTACTTCTTGATCCCTATCAATATTCTTTATTGCTGCTAACAACAAAGAATATAAAGAATGTATAGATAGCAATTTTCTATCAACCTTTTCATTTAAATGCCTCAAAATAGTAGTAACAATTTCCTTTTGCTTTGAGAGAGATCCCTCCTCACTTTTGTTTAATGATGTCTGCAATTCATCAATTTATTGCAAGAGATGCTTCTTTGTAGGATCGACAGAGCACTATGTTTCTTCTTCAACTTCCTCTAAAGAAAGGGTGAGGACGGGATTATGACTGGGAGATCCTGGTGTGGAAATAATTGGAGGAGTAGGAGACACTGATCCTATTGTGGAAGGTAATGTACTGGTTCCTGGAGCACTTGATGTCTCCCCAATCTGCTTATACCTAAACCTCTCCACTTCAGTTTGCAACTCAACATTTTTTTGTTGCATCTTGCTGTACTCCTCAATCAAAAGGTTATATTTTTCCATTAAGCTCTTCCTTTCAGCTTCCTCCCTTTCAACAATCTTTTGGGCCGATTTGGCCACATTCACAGTCAAATTAGTGGCCTTAGTGGTTGAGGTCTCTGAAGCTCTCTTTATTATCAATCCTCCCTTGAAATTTGGATTAATATTAGAAACATCTAGTTTTCTCCCTTGTGGGGCCAATGCCCAAATTGCCATAGTTTCATATTCCTCACTGAAAGCAGAGTTTTGCAATGCTTCATTGACCTCTTCTTCAGAGTCTTGAAAGGGATTCTTAGACTTCATAATAGCATTAAAGGCTACTGCATCTGCAATGTCCCATTCAGGAATAATTAATACACCAACTTGACTCACCATTTTTCTTCCTTCTTTAGGAGTGATGTTCTTGAATTCTTCCATTAATTCAACTTTTACCTCCTCGTCTGACCTGTCAGGCCTTAGTTCTCTTCTCTTCCTACATTTATCTTGATACTCTTCAAACTTCATCCTCCATACCAATTGCAAGAATACAGGAGTTTTGACAAATGTATTGTCATCTAGAAACTCCTTGCATGCCTCCATTTTTGCATCTTGTACACTTTTACCTTTCATATCTAAATCGATAAAACTAATTCTCAAATGCCTAGAGGGAAGGTATACCAACCTGTCTCATCGTAAGAACAATAATCTCATCCACCAGATCCCTCCGGCGAGCTGATCAATTTCGCCTCTTAGGCCTGGCTCGATGGTGGTGATGAGATCGGTTCTGCGATGATTCTAACTAATAATTTGACTTCAGTCTCCAAAGCACTTGAATTTGGACTGGCCAGGGAGGTAATCTCTATAATTCCAAGCCTTTTCACTTCTTTCTTTCATCACTGCTACTATCTTTCCTTCCTATAAATGGGCTTGCTGTCTTTCCCAGAAGGCCCGGTATATTGGTCTTTGTTTCAATTGGTCTAGCACCTGCTCTTGTTATACACCTGCATCACAATTTAAATCTTTTTTAGTCCTCACGTGCCCATAATTTCCTTTGAAGTTTCCTAATGGTAAATCAATTTTCTATAGTAGACTGAACTCCAACAGTGGATCATATTTCAGATCCATTTTGTGTAGAACATCTAGTAGTTTACCAAAAGCTATCCATTTCTCCTTGTTCAACTCTTGTCTATTCAAATCAAATTCATTTCTAATCAAGTCTTTAGGGAAATTGAACTCATGCACAGATTTTTCAGCTTTTATTCTTTGTCTAAAAGAGAAAAGAAACCCCTCAGGATCATGCGTCACACCTGGTCCACACCCCAAATGGTAAACATCAAAAGAAATTAATAAAATGCGCCCAAACTCCCTTGAAAATACAAAATCGTAATAACCAATCGTATGGACCGGGAAAATGTTCCCACCTCCATGAGATTTGTTCTCATGAATACAACCTATCCGCCACACATACCCTACAAATCCCACCTTGGTGGCATTGTGTATGCGCAGGCGAGGGGCTCCCCTCAAACCATATACTCTCAAGATGTTGCTGGATCGGTATGGGATAATGTCACCCCAGTTATGGTAAACCTTCAATTTTGGCTTCCTCTCCTTTGGCCTGAGGAAATCATGTAATTCCTCAAGGATCCTAGGTATATTCGCCATTAATCTAGCCCTTAATTTGGAAGCAAAAAAATTATCAAATTGTACATAACTAGTGTTTTCCTTATTACAAGATAAATCTTTAGCCCATATTTGTACTGGCAATCTTTCTCCATCAATTGATTGTCTTAATTTCATCCTCTCAGAGAAAAAGTCAGCATTCTTAAACAAAAACATATGCATTAGTATAGAATACCAAAATAATTGAGTGCCGATATCATTTTTTTGCAGCTTTGATAGCCCTTCATGCATCCTCTCAGCCAAGAAAGAAGTGAAGTCATAGGTCACAGAGAAGTTAGGGTGTTGTATTTGCACCCCCATGAACATATAAGCAATGGGCATTACTGTACCAAGACTGAAACCCAAAATATGACATAAAGAATAAAGAGTGGCCAGGAAATGGTTTGCAAACAATTTAATTTGAAAGGTTCCCCGTGGGTCACTAGGGTCGCATAGAAGGAAATTTTGAACCTCCTCCCAGCCGATGAGGTGGAAGCAACCTGCTCTAAAAAGAGATTTCAGCTTGGCTACCATGCTTCATTTCCTCGGTTGATAGGAACCAAGTCTTCGGCCGGTTCACCTCAAGTCGTAAATATGTTGGACCCTTTGTTGTTAATGCTCAATAGAACCTTTCCATCATTGTCCCCTCGATTATCCGGGTGTAACAGGGTCATATCTTGCAGCCACTGTCCTAAGCAGGTCTACATCAGGGAATACATTTGGTACCACCAACTTCCCCATATCATACATCCATCCATTTGAAAAAGGGTGAGGAAAATTCCTCTGTCCGTACCACAATCTGAACAATTCCAAGCCAGTGAGGAGAACCCTAACATCGGCAATGTTGGAGCAATTATACACTAACCCTTCCCCCAGGATTTTACCTCGCATTAGGACCAATCCCTTCCTCCTATCATTCATTGACAAGGGAAATTGATCCAAGAAATCATCATACAAGTTTCATTTCAAATATCCGCTTCCAGCCGTAATGTTGCTTGGGTGGTGCCATCTTGAACAAACTAGGGCTTCTTTACAATGCTATACTTCAAATAGCTAGGACTATCCAGAGATAGAAAATTATAGAACAAAACACCGCAATTTCTCACAACTATAATTGTAACCAGCTATAGCCTAACACATTCATCAAACAAGTTTCACAAAGATATCCAATCCTTTCCCAAATTCAAATGCAAAATGACCTGAGTAATGTAGTACCGACTACCCACTTCTGTTCAACTCCAAATTCGGCTACAAAACTCGGCATCTACCTTCTACCAAAATCGCCTCCGCGAAATAGTTGAATGCTTTGTGATACAGACCAAGTAGGAAAATTGATTTTATTGTCGATCAAATTATGCTGGCAAGTGTCTCATCCGCTATTAAAGCTCAATTTCGCACTGCACGAACGACTCCAACCATATTTAATGCAGATTTAAATTCGAGCCGTCGATTCTTCAGCTTGATCAAATCATCGACGACCACCTTCAAAACAAGCTGACACAATTTCCATCACGACGATAAGGGGCCCACCTTACCATACACTATGAAGGAATTCCACGTGGCGATTTCCCGCGATATCGCAATCCTGAAACTTCTGATCACGCAATGGAGGGCAACCGTTGATCCTGAGCATCAATGATCTCGTTCCTTTAACATAGTCGCCAGCCATGTCGTTAACCTTCAAGTAGCTTTTCCAGTGAGATTATAACATATCCATCAATTTAGAACATGTGCATCTTGAGAACACTTTAGTAATCTACCCCTTAATACATTTAAAGTCGGCTAGTGTTTCCTTTACTCTTTAGGCTTCATCGGATGAGACATGTGGCGCCCGCTCATGCTTTCGCAATCAACCCAAACACCATCGCAGGATGGCGGGGAATGACTCAGATCAAATGGCAGTTGGTCAGCGATAGCACAAATTTTATCCCTCAGATAGGACACGTGGTGCCCACCCATGATTTCGCGATCCTTCAATTCCCGATCAGGGGATGGTGGGCACCATTGATATCTGCAGGAAATAGATCAACGACAACACTAAATCAACCCTCAGTAAATAAAGCATCTAAAAGGAGAAGTGGCATGGATGTGGACAAACAACATGTTGTTTTTTAAAAGATGAAACATGGGCCAACCGAGACTTAGGAAATAAACCCCTGCGGAGGGAAATAAGCATTAAAATCAAAGTCATTTTAATATTAATCCAAGGATCTAAGCCTAAGCCATTAACCCCCGCTGGTCATGTTGTCGATGGTTTAGCCAAACCTTCATTAAATACTCAACTCGCGAATGTAGGTTTTTAGATTCTAAGATAGAGTACATCTCATCGCATTCCCCACCAACTCTCGCAAAACCTAAGGTGTGTCACCTTTGTTATTTATGCCGAGGTCGCCAAAAGGTAGATGTGTGTCCATATGGAATGTGGAAGGCCTAAATCTCCACTATTGAGCTCATAACCCATGGTTTTAGATTGAAAACCAAGATCAAAAGCTAATGTAAATCTCTATTGTTCCCTGCTAGTTTGCAGGAGGAAGATGAAGGTTGGTTAAAAGTTGCGAGGTCAACGAGATTATGGCGCGTAGCTCCTCGCCCGGCCTTTGAAAGTGCATAGGACCCACCAACAGCTGGTTTCCAGATGGGATTAATGCTTATTATCGCGATAGGAAGTGCGGAATTTACGTTTCGCTGGATGTCGTCAAACCGAAGTTAGCCCGAGATAAACGCTTGATCCGGCCAACTCTTCGTGAGATCAGCAAGGCAATATTCAAAGCTGGAAAAATGACACACAGGTGTCATTTTATCAGACAACCGGGTAGAAGCATTAATGAATTATTCCTTGCTTGTGTAGTCACATTGATCTCAATCTATGTGAAGATGTTGTTGCCAATCATGAAGGGTGATCTTTGGATTCTCATGCATCTCTAGTTAAATAGTGATAGTACATACGCCACCAAATTGCCATGTTTGCACATGCATTTTTACTAAGCATTGATGAAGCTTGCCATTACCTCGCATAATAAATACAAGAGGAATCAACTGCTAATAGTGTCATTCTTGTAGCAGTTAGAGAAATTTGTGGGTTGATTCTAATCGAAGTTTGATTGCTTGTCCGGACAGAAAATGAGTGTCAAGTAGTGACTGCTCATTTGAGAGCCACAAAAAAGCTCGGTCCCACCGAAGGTGTACTTTGTTGACAAGCCCGTGCTTGTGCCCACTAGGGATGCGTGAGAGGTTGCAATTCCGTGACGTTGTTACCAACCGGTAGATGACAAAGGAAAGCAAATTTGCGGTGCTCTATTACTAGTATCGCAGGGAAAATAAGGTAAGGGCATGGCTCCTGATGCCAACACTACCCATTGACCTTACGAAAGCAACACTTCGGAAGGATGTAATCGACCGACCGACCATCGTGGTTTGCATTTACCTCACCAATCATGGCTCCACCTCGATGAGGAAGTGATATATATGGTGCCATTGGCTATTAAAACCCCAAGCGGACGGACTAGAACCGTATTGGGCAAGGACAAGAAAGAAGAGGAGGCTAAGGGTCTACTGTATTGGGCAACAACTAGAAGCGGGCGTGTATACCGGGGTTTGAGTGTTGGTAAGGGTAGGCTGGCAGGTAAATAAGAAGTTGTTGTGGTTCCTTCGTGGAAATTTGGTTGCCTGGTTTTTTTGTGTGGATAGTGACAAAGGGGATTTTGATGACAATTTGTGTTCCCTTTACTAATGGTAGTTACAACTTTAGCTTTCCCCAGTTCATGCACTATTTTTTGCAGATTCAACGTGTGGGAAGTTTTGAAATGAAAGTCAAATGCAATGGAGATTTTGTTCAAATGAAAATTTGTGGTGAAATTACATTTGAGCCCAAAGCTTGTTGCTCCCTTGTCATATAAAAGGGAATTCAAGGCTCATTTGTAGGGAGAGAACTGATGAAAGCTCTAGCTAGGATTTGAGTTGAATATATGGGTAGAAAGATATTTGTTCTTTGATGAGGAAGTGATATCTGTGGTGCCATTGGCTGTTAAAACCCCAAGTGGATGGACTAGAACCGTATTGGGAAAGGACAAGAAAGAAGATGAGGCTAAGGGTCTACCGTATTGGGCAACAACTAGAAGCGGGCATGTATACCGAGGTCTAAGTGTTGGTAAGGGCAGGGTGGTGGGTAAATAAGAAGTTGTTGTGGTGCCTTTGTGGAAATTTGGTTGCCTGGTTTTTTTGTGTGGATAGCGACAAAGGGGATTTTGATGACAATTTGTGTTCCCTTTTCTGATGGTAGTTACAACTTTAGCTTTCCCTAGTTGCACTATGTTTTGCAGATTCAACATGTGGGAAGTTTTGAAATGAAAGTCAAATGCAATGGAGATTTGTTCAAATGAAAATTTTTGAAATACATTGAGCCTGAAGCTTGTTGCTCCCTTGTCATATAAAAGGGAATTCAAGTACCATTTGTGGGGAGAGAACCGGATGAAAGCTCTAGCTAGGTTTTGAGTTGAATATATGGGTAGAAAGATAGGAATAGACTAGATAGCATGTTTTGAGTTTTGGATGAATATATGCAAATTATCTTAAATTGTATGCATATATGACTTATAAGCATGAATAAACGTATAATTCTAATATATTTTTTCTCCTTATGTGGATTTGAGTGAATTTTGAATGAAATGTTAATGATGTTGTCATTCTCTTTTTGAGAATTTGTTCAATTGTGTGTCTATGTTTTTGCTTTGATTCAAGAAAATCAATTAAATTCTAAATGGAGTCATAAGTTTACAATTATTTACAAAGGATAAGGATAAGTAGTAATATATCGTGAGAATTGGAGCTCCATAATGCAAGGTATTATATGAGTAGTCCATTCTATTAAATTCTTGGCCGCCGCCAACGTAAATAACCAAATATTTAACCAACGTAAGAATAAAAAGAATAATACAAATGGGTCACTCACTCCCCATTGCTAACCTCTAAACCTTAACCCCAAACTCTAAACCCTTAATAGTAGGTGTGTATTATAACATTATAAAAGTATAAATTTTTGGAGTTATATTAGGAATTGAATGATAAATGACAATGAATGGGAAAATCTAAGGCACTTTAATATTTTCAACTAAAAAGCTAGAGTTCAATTAGGATTAGTGTTCACTTAGGATTAGGTTTAGGGTTCAATTAATGTTCAATTTGGGTTAGGATTGAGCATGAGGTTGGGGCGAATTAAGGTTATGAATTCAATAAGAGTTCAAATAGGGTCAAGGTTGAAGGTTAGTTGGGGTTGGGTTCAATTAGACAATACTAGTGTTAGGTTAGACAGGGAGTTCAACCATAGTTCAAAAGTTAGGTTATGGCACAATTAGGGAATTCTCATCGCTCAATAAAATGCTAATTAGGGTTAATACTTAATTAAGGTTAGTTTTAAAGTTCAAATAGGGTTTGGGTTAGGGTTGGGATTATGAATCAAGTGGGTTTGGGTTAGGGTTTGATTAGAGTTAGGTTTAGGGTTTAGTTAGAGTTAGGGTTAGGGTTAGGGGTAGAATTCAATTATGCTTAGTGGTCAATTACAATTATATTTAGTGTTCAATTAGGGTAAGGGTTAGAGTCCAAATAGGGTTAGGGTTTCACTAGGGTTATGATTAGAATAGAATAAAGTTTTTTGTTTAATTATGATATCTAGAATTTAGTATACCTAGAAAAATGAAACACTGGGACAACAAAGAAAAAAAATAGAAAGCATTTTATGGCGATCTATTTTGTTAATTTATTCTAAAATTTAATTAATAATTGCTTCAACTAATTTAAAATGAATATTTAATTTAATTTAATTTTAATTGTATTAGATAATTAGCAAACCAAATAGATAATAAATATTTTACGGGATTTAAAATTAGAAGGGTTAGATTATAATTCTGCTATAACCAAAAGTACTCCTAATCCGTCTCTTCACATGTTGCGCTGCAAACGTTACTCTCAGCATACAGCTATTTATTGACATATGCAACACGCCGGGCAGATATTCCTAATAAGGCAACTATTTTGCAAAATAGCAATAGACGCGATCAAAAGGATATCTCTCAAGATATTTTGTTGAAACCGTGGATCAGCTTGCTAGACCAAAATACTTCCACCGAGAGATAATGGCGAATGCTTGCTATCAATATGCAAGATTGATTCACGACCGACCGGATAACAATGTACAAGATGAGGCTTGCTTATAAAGGAAAGCATGCACAACCCTAAACCTAACTTGAGCTATAAGTTAGCTCAATTAGATAAGGATGCAACCTAGGACTTAAATGAAAGCCTAAGTAAACTTATGAAGATGTAATTAAATAGTTAATTACACCAACACCCCCCCATAAGTGCAACTTAGGGAGAAGATTATAATGCAAACTACTATGGGTCCTGGCAACTAGGCCATGTTAGGTACCCATTTATAGATGCAAATGAAATGCAGTCTCTCATAAAGCAGAGAAAAAAAAAGGGGAAAACCCGGGAAGAAACCCTCCAAAAAGAGAGAAAACAAAAACAAGCATTGTTCATCGCAAACATGATGTATGGAGGACTCAATGATACCCCCCAAGGACTACATCCATCATGAATAGACAATAAATGACATAAGAGGGAAGTGATGAGATAAGATATCCCCCCCATGATGTATGATCTCCTACAAGTATGGTTAATGTCTGAAGACAAAACAAAATCCAATGCCTACAAACAATGTTTCTCCCCTTAGGAAGAAGATACACCAAGTACAACTATAGGAATGATTCCCATTCTAGATAGGAAGTAGGAAGAGGAATCCATATGTATGAAGATTGTGTCTTTGAAATCTGCTCATGTGTTCCCAAGTTCTTGGATAATGAGGATGATGCCACAATCCAATCAAGTACATGCCCAATCACAACAAACTATGACAAACTAGGAACCAATGGAAATTGATCTTGAACAAACTCCATAGAAAAACATGAAGTGATAATAGTGGACCCATGACTATCATCAAATAGGAGAGATAGACTCTCAAATTGGTCCTCCAAATCTGAAATGTGAGACTCCACAAACAAAGAAGCAATGTCTGTCAAATAGGAATCCCAATCAGGAAGACTATCAGATACCTGTTGCAATGAATCAACGGTAGTACTCAATGACTCATCAACAAAAGATGAAGAATCTGGAACCTC
The DNA here is from genome assembly GCA_007258455.2 of Sequoia sempervirens. Lineage (NCBI taxonomy): Eukaryota > Viridiplantae > Streptophyta > Pinopsida > Cupressales > Cupressaceae > Sequoia > Sequoia sempervirens. The sequence continues at coordinate 10,762 of VDFB02371428.1, forward strand.
TAAAGCATCTGCAATCTCCTCCAAAGGATCACAAGCATGGGTTGTCAACTCTGAAGAATGAAGCACACTGGAGTTGGAAAGAGGAACTTCAAGAGATGGAGAAGAATCATGGTCTCCATATACCTCTCTAATGTGAGTCCAAAGAGCATGAGGACATTCAAAGTGAATATGTGTCTCCAAAAAGTCATCATTTACATTTTCAAAAATAACTCTAAAGACTCTAGCCCTAAAGCCTTTCCAAATCCAATACTCAATAGCTGTGCTAGGACAAGGAACTTTATCAAAAAAATAGGGCAATAGATTTCTCTCACCAAGATGAGTGAGAATTAAATTACTCCATTGCCTATAGTTCCCATTCTCCAAAGTAATTAACTCATCCATTTACAAACTATCTGGGGCTGAATGACCGTTGGCTTCTCCCTCTTTATTTGGAAATAATTAAGTTTTATAGAAAATTTTAAAAAAAATCTCCAAAACTCAACTTTTTCTTTTTCAAAAAATCACTAGAAAGATTTTAAAAAATAACTTGCCCCTTTTTTGAAAAAACTAACCAAAAGTGGGGAAATATGCCATGCAAAAAATCCAAAGAGGTCGGCTAAAAGAAAGATATTAAACTCTGCAAATAAAAGTCTGTGTACCATAGTTCGGAATGATGGGACCTCTGCGTACCATTGATGACAACGAACCAACTTGCAGCCCGATGGACGATTCAGAATACGCCGATGCCAATGTATCGCCGATGTAGGAGGAAATGACCCGATGCAGACACCCTGCATATTTGATGCAGAGAGGACAGAGAAAGATGCCGACCAGCGAACTGCGGATCTGACGATGGAAGGACGCTGACATAGATCTGACAAGGTACGCCGGAGATCGTACCCGACCTGAAAGTTGACGAAATGTTTGGAGCAGCCGATGTGATCAGTGCAGTGTACCATATACTAGCCGATGGATGTGACTATCAATGCCAATGGAGACCATGTACGCCAATGAATGGACTACACCCTTGACCGCTGGCATACAAATCTACCACCCGATGAGAAAAGTGTGGACACTGATCGAACCCCTCTGTTGGGTTTGATGTCCTTCACTGAAGATATACGTAGACAGTATTCGCCGATGAGAGGACAGATGATGTATGCCAATCAGAACGTACCGAGAGATGACAGAGCACCAAACTGTGATAAGTCAGTGTGGACGTTGGGCTGATGTGACAGGTAGTTTTGACTATACCGTGTACAGATCCAATGGAAACCAATACGATCCACACAAAATAAAACCACATAAAATAAATATTGTTCAAATATGTGCCCCGACTATAGAAAAAGCCCGATTAAAATAAAATTTTCCCCAAAATTATAAATACAAATCCGCAGAAAATATTTTACAAAATATTTTTTGCAAAAATGGGAAGATCGTACCGCTTGGGATGCTATCCCAGCAAAAAAAAATTTGCTTCAAAAACAACTTTACCCAAAATGGATGAATTTACAGTCAAAATTCATCTGCGGAGCCTTCTGATCTCAACCGTGAGGTTATTGAAACCCCAATCTGCACCCAACAAAAATCTTCAAGCCAAAAATAAAACCCTCAGATCCGGGAAGGAGTCTGCAACCCTAGAAGCTCTGATACCATGTTAGAAACTAGGAATCAGTTGCTAGACCAAAATACTTCCACCAGAGAGAGATAATGGTGAGAATGCTTGCTATATCAATATGCAAGATTGATTCAATGCATTGAATTGATACTTAATGTACAAGATGAGGCTTATAAAAGGCAAGCATGTAATAACCCTAACCCAACTTGAGCTATGGGGTTAGCTCAATTAGATAAGGATGCAACGAAATTCCAATGCAAAAGCCACGAACTTGGCAGCGATGTAATTAAATAGTTAATTACACTAACATATTTTATATATATTATTAATAATATATATGCTAGTAAGTATATATATATATATATATATATATATATATTTTACCATACTACTCGTTGCCAAGGAGATCCATGTGGCGCCCACCCGTGATATCGCAATCAATAAAGAACTCACAAATTTTGATCATGCGATGGCGGTGCAAACCATGGATTCTAACCATCGGGTAACTCGTTTCGCTCAACACAGCCGTTGGTTCAGCATAACCATCGAAGCACCCTTTCACCGAGATTAACATCTCTATTGATTTAAAAACCGCTTAGTACACGACATAATGTTAAAGATACCGCAATTTTACTGCTTCACCGGAGGACACGCCACCCATGATATCGCTGACAACTCCGTGGGTCATCGCTGGATGGTGGGGAATATCGAGATCACACGACCATTGATTCACGTAAGCCATGCTAACTTTGTCCTCAGCAAAATAAAACATTTATTACGCACTAATCGCGATGATAATACCTATTCTTACCACATATTTATAATATATATTGTAAATAAATAGTCCAAATGTAAATAAATAAAAAACCAAATGTTGATAAAAAATGGACCCATACTTGAACACATGAGAAACTCTAAATGTTATATTAAAAAATAAATGCATCTATGAAGAAGTGAAATGGGCATTTTTTATCAAATAAAACATCACAACCTCCACTATATATATCATTTAAAAAATAAAATTCTCATTTAAATAAGACACTCATTTAAACAAGTATTGTTATCATGGTGAAAAAATATTGTTCTTATGTGTACAACAATTGGGGTAGAAATGTACAAGCATTGGATAATTTTATATTAATAGTTTGTCCTATCACAAATATAAAGGTGAGCACAATAAATAACATGTATTTTCCCATTAAATGTGAAGGATTTTCAAAAAGTTTTAGTGTTCAACTATTGGTCCATTTTTGTTCAATATAAGTTGTATTTTAAATAATTATGTGTTGTTTTTATAACAACAAATAGATTTTTTGTGTTCAACTATTAGTCCATATGTGTTGAATATAAAGGGTAGAGATATCAAAGATTTATAGTTACTATCAATAAGTATTTGGTCCACTTAGGTTGTATATTAATTTTAATTTAAATAAAAATATCATATTCTACAAGCAACAAATGATATATTTTTGGTTCAACTATTGGGGGTTCCATGATTAAGTTTTGGTCAAACCTTTAAAAAGTCAAATTTTAGACACTTCTCAAAAGATATGTTGATGTGGCGAGTTGCATGATGAGTTGCACCTCCAAACCTTAGTTATAGATAAATAAGAGACCAGTCTACATTTCAAAAAAAAAACAAAGGTTCTACGATATTCTAGTCAATTGCTACATGCTGAGAAAGTTAGCATGCATGACTACTGGGCCCTCTCCCCTAAAGGAATAAGGGGACATCACTAGGTCGACGACAAACAATGACATAAGTTGTTTTAACGAGGGAACACAAGACCAACAAAAGACTTAGGAAAAATAAAGTCAGGCGAAGGAAATAAAACAATAAAACAAAAGGAGGCCCAACCTAGACAAAGTAATGGGGCTTAAGTCGTTTTAAAGCCTTCCCAAAAAGTAACGTCCAAATAGATCCCATCCAAGGTGTAAGATGAACACTATGGTTTTACATGAAGATGAAGGTAAAACACCAACCTTAGGCTTTTCCCAAAAACCATAGATGACCAAAGACACAAGGTAGGATAAAATAGAACACAAAGAACAAAACTTTGAAGTTCCATCACTACCCATAACCCTAAACCCTAAACCATTAACCCTTAACCCTTAAACCCCAGAGCCAAACCCTCTACCCTCTCTCTCTCAGTCTCTCCTCCTACCCTCTCCTCCTGCCCCTTCTCCTCTCTTAGGTCTTTCTCTCTCCTCACTCCGCTCCCTCTATCTCTATCCCCTCCACCCTTAACCTTAAACCTTAAACCATCTACCCTCTGCCAACCCTCCTCCTTCTATCTCCTCCCTCCTCCTCTCTCTCTCTCTCTCAAGTATCTTCAATATCCTACCCACTTTCCTCTGTGGAGTCTCTCTCTCACTCCTCCTCCTCTATCTCTCCCTTAACCTAAACCTTTAACCCTTAACCCTCCTTCCTTTATCTCTCTCTCTCAAGTCTCTCCTCCTAGAACCACTCCCTCTTTGAGGGCTCTCTCTCCTCATTCACTCTATCTCAAGTCTCGCCCTCCTACCCTTCTCCTCTCTTTGGTCTCTCTCACTCCTCCTCCCTCTATCTCTCTCCTCACCTTAAACTCCTAAGCCCTTAAACCCTCTACCCTCTCGTTTAACCCTCTACCCCATATCTCTCTCCTCCCTCCCTCTTTCCCTCTCTCTCTCTCAAGTCTCCACCCTCCTACCCCCTCTCCCTCTCTCCAGAGTATCTCTCTCCTCCTCTCTCTATCTCTCTCCCCTCTACCCTTAACCCTTAAACTCTAAACCCTTAAACCTTTAACCCTTAAACTCTAAACCCTTAATATTAGGTGTATTAAAACATTATGAAAGTATAAATTTTTGGAGTTCTATTAGGAATTGAATGATAAATGACGATGAATGGGAAAATCTAAGGCACTTTAATATTTTCAACTAAAAAGTTAGAGTTCAATTAGGATTAGTGTTGACTTAGGGTTAGGTTTAGGGTTAAATTAATGTTCAATTTGGGTTAGGATTGAGGATGAGGTTGGGGTTTAATTAAGGTTATGAATTCAATAAGAGTTCAAATAGGGTCAAGAGTTAAGGTTAGGGTTGGGAGTTAAAGGTTCAATTAGGATAGAAATTAGTGTTGAGGTTGGAATTAGAGTTGTATGGATTCAAAGTTAGTTATGGTACAATTAGGACTACTGTTCAATAAATGTTCAATTAGGGTTAATACTTAATTAAGGTTAGTTTTAAAGTTCAATTAGGGTTTGAGTTAGGGTTGGGATTATGAATCAAGTAGGTTTGGGTTAGGGTTTGATTAGAGTTAGGTTTAGGGTTTAGTTAGAGTTAGGGTTAGGGTTAGGGGTAGAATTCAATTATGCTTAGTGGTCAATTACAATTAGATTTAGTGTTCAATTAGGGTAAGGGTTAGAGTCAAAATAGGGTTAGGGTTTAACTAGGGTTAGGATTAGAATAGAATAAAGTTTTGTGTTTAATTATGATATCTAGAATTTAGTATAATTTTAGAAAATGAAATGATTTGGACACAAAGAAAAAAAATAGAAAAGTTGATTTATATAGATCTTATTTCTTAATTTATTCTAAAATTCTAATTAATAATTGTTTAATTAATATAAAATGAATATTTAATTTAATTCAATTTAATTGTATTAGATAATTAGTAAAACTAAATAGATAATAAATATTTTATGGATTTTAAAATTAGAATTTAGTTTGGTACATTTGTAATGTCAAATATTAAGAACATTTAGATTGAAATACTTAATTGATTTTAAAATATTTATAATTAATGTTCAATTTATAAACTAATATTAAGACATTAATAAATATAACCTGTGGCATAATGTATTAAAGACGCATCAAAGTATTTATCATTCCTTTGGCTTCACCGGATGAGACATGTGGCGCCTGCCCGTGATATCGCAATCAATAAAGAACTCGCAACTTTTGATCACGCGATGGCGGGCAACCGTGGATCTCAACCATTGGCAATCTTGTTCATTCAACACAGTCACCAACCTTGTTATTAACCATCGAGCACCTTTCTATCGGGATTATAACATCTCCGTTGATTTAAAACACATGCATCTTATAACTTCTTTAGTAACCCGCAACATAATGTATTAAAGACCCATCAAAATATTTATCATTCCTTCGGCTTCACCAGATGAGACATGTGGCACTCACCCGTGATATCGTGATCAACTGATGGGGTCATCGCGGGATGGCGGGGAACGACTGAGATCACACGACGATTGATCTATGACCATGTGAACTTGTCCCTCTGCGAAATAAAAACATTTATTAGGGGAGAGGGCCCAGTACACGTGGCACTCACCTGTGATATCGTGATCAACTGGTGGGGTCATCGCGGGATGGCGAGGAGGCAATTTGAGATCACCACGATGATTGATCTCTGACCATCACGAACTTGTCCTACTAAAATAAAACATTTATTAGGGGAGATCCCGGTAGTCATGTAGGGTGCAAAATAAAAGCATTTATTAGGGAGAGCACTCAATGCATTGATGATAATGCAGTCTTACCACATATTTATACTATATATTGTATTGTAAATAAATAGTCCAAATGTAAATAAAGAAAGATATTTATACAATCCAAGAAAATAAGTTAAAATGTATTTGTAAAAATTATATATCAATTTGTTTTCTTTTTAGATGAATTAAAATTATGATTTAAAATATTTTAATTCAAATAACATAAATGATAAATTGGAAATTAGGGAAAACTTGAATATTATTTTAAAAGATTTTTGAGGTTTCATATTTATATGTGTGAGATTGATCTAATATTCTAGAAAATATGAATGTTAAAAATATCATGAAAAAAATAGGCATAGAATGAATGTAGAAATTAAAATTATATTTGCATATATTCATAAAAATAAGATCTAATAAACAAAAATATACAATTAAAATAAAGGAAAATAATTTTCAATGAAATTTAGATAAGAGATAATTAGATTATATGATAACTTTAAGGCTAGGGTTTAGGTTTGATTAGGATTAGTGTTAGCTTAGGGTTATGATTAGAGTTATGAATCTACAATTGGGTTCAATTAGGGTTATGAATCTACAATTAGGAGTTCAATTAATGTTCACTTAGGGTTTCTTTCTTGGAAGAAGTTTATTGAATGGTAAGTGTATTTTATAAAATTAATATGTCAAGAATTAATTTTAGATAATACTACATGTGATTTTTTATATGGTATTAAATTGTAGATTAAAATTGATAATAGATTTCCTTCCTTCTTTTGCATTATAAGCTACCGTAATATATGGCCTTAAAATCATATTCATATTTTGAGCTTTTCTAAACTATACAACACGACATCCAACAAATAAATTTGTTATGCATTTTTTCCAAGCACAAATCCTTAAAATTCTTAATGTGTTACTTAGGTTAATTCTTTATTGCATTAAATAAATACACACTAATATATATATATTATGGTTGAAGGAAATTATTAAAATATTTATATATAGAGAGAAAAATTTAAATGCAAAGGTTCAGAGTACATACCTCACACTTTTGTTAGTATTGATGAAGATGCAAATCTTGATGGAAGTGCTAGAATTTGATGACATGATATAAAAAACTGGAATATCTTTGCTCTATGTGGCACTTGAAATTTTGTACAAAACTATAACTAACTCTAAGTCAAATTTGTGACTTTGGACCTATTTTGCATCAATAAATATGAGCTTTGACACATGCCTCCTAATCTAGCATACAATATGTGCTTAAATGCTCAAAATAGTTGGGAGTAGTGTTGAGATTGATGGGATCTTTAGGAAGGTCCAATGCTTCACCTTTGTATCTCTCTAGGAGGTATAGATATAGGTAGAGATGAATATAGAATGAGAGAGGAAAAGGGATAAAAATAGAGAGAGATATAGAGAGAGATAGAGGGAGAAATAAATATATAGAGAGATAGGAGATAGAGGGGGATATATATATATAGAGAGAGAGAGAGATGGCAAGATAGAGATATAAGGAGATATAGAGAGAGGGGGGAGAGAGAGAGAGATAAGTAGAAAGACAAATAGAGATGGAGAGGGAGATATAAATAGGGGAGAAGATAGAGAGAGAGGGAGAGATAGATAAATGGGAAGAGAAAGGAACTTATAGATATAGAGATATATGGGAGAGATAAAGGGACAAATAAGGTTGAAGGATATAAGAAGATAGATAGGGGTATAGGGAGGAGGGGGAGCAATAGAGGAGAGATGGGAGAGATAGAGGGAGGGAGAAAGGGAGAGAGATATGTAGAGGAGGGAGAGATAGAAGATGGGGAAGAGGGAGATATATGTAGAGAGGGGGAGAGAGGGAGAGCGAGAGGGGGAGGCTAATATAGAGAGATAGATAGAGATAGGAAAAGAGATAGGGAGATAGATGCATAGGGAGATATACATATAGAAGTATATGGATAGAAAGAGATAGATAGGTGAGAGAGGGAGATTG
>VDFB02371430.1:0-102446 GCA_007258455.2 Sequoia sempervirens
AAAGGATAATGATTCTTAATCGTAACTTTGTTCAATTGATGATAGTCAATGCACAACCTAAGAGATCCATCCTTCTTCTTTACGAAGATAACAGGTGCTCCCCAAGGGGAAAACTAGGATGAATGAAACCCTTTTCTAATAATTCCTCTAACTGAATTTGAAGTTCTTCTAACTCTTGAGTCGTCATTCTATATGGAGCCCTAGATATAGGCTCAGCTCCAGGAACTAGGTCAACTCTAAAGTCAATATCCCTCTTCGGTGGCATTCCAGGAATGTCATCAGGAAACACATCTGTGAATTCCCTAAGAATAGGATGATCATCAAGAGATACCTCTCGACTCTCACCCTCTTCTAGATCAGTAACTGTTGTTGCAAACAATTGACATCCTTGACGTAGACATCTCTTTAATTGCATAGCAGATATCATCCGCAAAGAGATAGGTCTTTGAATACCTACGATTTCCACTTTCGCACCTAAATCATTAATGCAATTAACTGTCTTAAGTCGACAGTCAATCACAGCATGATAAGATGCTAACCAATCCATACCTAAAACTATGTCATAAGATCCTAAGGGTGTAACATATAAATCTACTAAAGTAGTTAACGTACCAATTTTTAATTCACAGTTATGTACTAAGTTTTCTACTACTACTTTCACCCCATAGGCGAATTCAACTTGCCACTTACAACCTTGCTTTACCGCCACAAGACCACAACGGTCAACAATGGTTGGTGAAATAAAGGAGTCAGTGGCTCCAGAATCAAAAAGTATAGAAACACTAACACCATGTAACTTACCTGAAGTTTCAACCACCGTGTTCTGGTGATCAGCGTGGCAGTCATTAACCATTGCATATACTGTATGTGATCATCCTGCATCACCCACTGTAGGCTCTGAAACTATAGGTCGAGGCCCAAATCCAGTAGAACCTCTCATCAGACACTGCCTAGCTATGTGTCCCTGTTGCCCACATGAATAGCATCCTGTACCTGTGCCTCTACCAAATCCTCTGCCACCCAAAGGTGCATTGGACTGCTGAAAACTACTCCTACTGATAGTGGAATGAGCACTCTGCGCAGGCTGATCTTGCCTATTGCGCTTATTACGCCACCAGTTGCAACCCTTTCCTATTTGAGGACTATTTTGTTGTTGTGGTTGAGGGTTATTGTTCTTTTGAGGTGTTCATTTTTGTTGCTTCCCACCCTTTGTGGGTGTCTGTTGGTTCCTAGATGAACCACCTGTTTGTACCTGTCCACCCTGTGGACTAAAACCTACTATAGGAGCACTCCCAATCTGCACTCCTGTGTGCCCACCTAAAGCCATAATAAGGTTCTCCTCTACAATGCGAGCCTTCTCCACCGCTACTTCCATAGTCTTTGGCTCAAAGACTTGGACACCACCACTGATGCGGGTGTTTAAACCCCTGATAAAGTGTTGTACTAGCATAGGCTCATCATCGCCAATACCAGCATACTGCTTAAGTTCATAGAACCTACATTTGTATTGCTCTACAGAAAGAGCTAACTGACGTAGATCATGGAACTCATTAGCCCTACGCTACCTCCAATGTTCCGACAGGAACCATGCTCTAAACCTCTCAAGAAACATCTCCCAAGACACAGAACCAATATCCAAATGGAGCTTCTACTCCTCTAGGCGCCACCAAGTAGAGGCGAATCCTCTCAAGTGCATAATAGCACATCTGGCACGAGGATTGCTACCATAAGGGTGCATGGCAAAGCATCTACCCAAATCTAGTAGCCAGGTCTTAGCCTCTAAGCCACCTCCCGTACTATCAAAGGTAGGAGGACGTGCCCTCAATAAATCCCTCATATGACCTGCAGTGATAGCATCCTGATGTGTTGAGTCCTCTACTCTCCTAGGAGATCTATCTCTCTCTCTGACAACCTCCTACTCATCTACCTTTCTAGGTCCAAGACAAGCTAGGACCTCCTCTAATAGTGGACGTATTTGAGAACCCTCTATTGCTGACTGTTCAGGATTCTATCCCTCATTTCTCTGACCCAACTATTCTGCCTGATCACTGTGATGAGGGCTAGGAGGGGGAGTAACCTGAGGGATTGGCCCTTGGCCTCTACCTTGACCTCTACCACGACCTCTTCCTCCTTGCCTAGGCATGTTCCTACACATAACAATAACGAGTCTTAGATACTATTCAACCAAGGCTAACAGTTGCGACACTACATACTAGGTCAACCTAATGGGCTCGTGATTACCCAGAGTGTCCAGTGTTTGTAAACCTGGCTTTGATACCAATCTGTAATGCCCCCAATTCTTTACCAGATTAAATCAATAATAAATAAAAAATTCATTCATAATTATTTCCTACTATTTAATTAAAAGTTAACAAAACTCCTGAGAAGATCACAGAAAATACAAAACAATTTCTCTTTTTTTTTTAAACTTTTAAATAAAAGAAACATATCAAACAAGTAAAATACCTGTACTATGATAACTGCCTGTAGAAGAATCTTTTTCCTGTAGCGCTCAATTCCCAAAATCTTCTTCAAAAGAAATCCCCAACTCTAAGAGAGCTTAACCAACCACCAAGATCCTCCAAGGGATCTTCCACAAATATACAACCAGATACAGAGAGATAACAATTTCTAAGAAATAATGATTTTTACACAGTAAGAATTTTTTTTTTTGCAAAGGCTCTGATAGTTTCCCCGTGAGGAAATTCAATAACCCTTGTGTTTTTCCTGAGATCCAAAATATCCTCCGTAACAAATTTTTCCCCAACAATATTCAATTAAAGCACTGGCACACATGTCGAGAAATGGTTGCAAAAATATCTTCTCCACTTCTTGGCAATCTTGCCAATTCAAATTTGCATGCTAATAATTTATTTTATTTTAAATTAAAAAAAATCAATTTTCAATTGCATGCATTTTATTTTTATTTATTTTTTTAATTTTCAAATACAATATAATTTACACACTTAATAATTTAATTTAATTAATTAATTAATTTAATTAAATTAGTTTAATCTTTTTAAGACCAACCATTTAACCAAATAAGCTAATTAATTAATTAATTAATTAAGCAACTAATCTCTTCCACATTTAAACATTAATTTAAATACCAATAATTTAAAACAGGAAATCCAACATTAAAATTTAACCAAATTTACCTTCCAAGCAATTTATCCAAACAGAAGATGACATACAATCCTATGACTCTGAACTAAAACAGACAAAGTACTAAGACCAGGATTATAGACTAGACTAGGGTGAACCAAACTACTATCTCCTGATCAACGTATCCGTTGAGTCTTGACACGCTCAGACCTGAGTACCCAGGTGGAGTCGGTGTCATGTACCTGCAATTCCTGCAACCAAGCAATAACATGCATACAAATATATATATATATATATATATATATATATATATATATATATATATATATATATATATATATATATATATATAAAGCATTAAACAGACACACCATGCGGAGAAAATCACAGATATCATAGGGCACTCGCAAGCGAGTGATGCGATTCCATTCTCCACACCAATACACTTCATAGCAAACTGACGAAATAAATAACCATTAGTCCATCATAACATATACATAACAATAATCAACTGAAAGTAAACATCTACACTATATCAAATCATGTCTAAAAACAATAATCACCAAACAATGTATCATCATGTCACAGAGTAAATCCACTATCGCTCAAAAACTAGCGATCAAAATATCCAAACAAGGTATCATAGTCTACAGTGTAAAAACATAACAACAGAAAGTAGATGCATAAATGGAGGGGTACTACACACCACATGAATTGTAGTTGGGTCCTTTTTCCTACCTAGCTTCTTGAGACATCCTTTCTTGATTTCCTTGCCATAGATTAGAACACACTTTATGGCTTGAAATAGAGGTCTTTGGACACATATATGCTTCAACTAATCCAAGATATCAAAATTTGTATCCTCTTTTTCTTCCTTCTTCTTGGAAACTTCCAATCTATGAGGAAATGGTGGTTCTTGTTCAGTCTTCTTGACTTGGATTGGTTCATGATTTTTAGGTACACTTAGCTGAATGAGATCATTCAAAGGTTCCTCTTCCTCTTCCACCAAAGTTCAGTGATAATGGACTTGGAAGGGGCTGGTAGAGTAGTTCCTGACTGCAAGTGGATGTCAATTACACTCATAGCACATGCAGGGAATTGATTTGAATCAACAGAGTATGCAGGTTGTTGTTGTGGTTTGTTATTTGGATTGCGTGTGGGATGAGCTAGTAGCTGAGCAGGTTTAGGTGCTTTGAGCTTGGATTAGTATATGGAGGAATTATAGCAAGTTGCTAGGGTTGAGAAGGTGGTTTCATGTAACTGGTTGTCTGGGTAGGCCATTATTGTCCTCCTCTCCATTGATTTGTTTGTTGCCAATTTCCTGGAGGTGGCTTCCAATGCTCTTGAAATTGTTGTCAATTCCCTTGAGGTTGTTGCCACTGGGATGGAGAACTTTGATTATTGGACCAATCATTTGGAGGGTTACTCCAAGGATATGGTAGATATCCTCCATAATTGGATGGATATGGAGGCTACCATTGGTTACCAGATGAATAGGAATTAAAATATGGACCAGCATAAGAAAGTGGATCCGGTGGCATACCTTGTCTTGGAGCCCAATGCTTCTTTTGTGCAACATAGTAGACTTGGTCTTCTTCAATCTAGATTGGCTTGAACTCAGGTGGAATCTAGCTGCTTTTAAGATTAGCTATCATCTTGCATCTGCGGTCCCTCTTCTTTTTTCTACAATGGGGGAAATACTCTATCAACATTTCCTTTGACTCCTCTTGCTTCTTCTTGGCCTGAAGTGTATCTAGTTGAGTAGCTAGATTATTTATAATGTCTTTCTTTAAGTTTTCCAACAAATGAATAATCTCTATTCTTGAAACTCCACTGATAGTTGACTTACCCATGGAAGATTGGTAAGCTCTCCCATTCTTTGAAGCTGTTGTAGAGTAGTTTTGGCATATTTTCTTGATATCCTCCCAAGGAACTTGGGAGATATCTCCTCCTCCCATGAGGTCCAAGGTATCAGTGCAACTATCATTGATTCCTCTCAAGAAAAACAACTTTTTTGATTCTTCATTAAGTTTATGGTGTGGATATTTTGTAGGAAAAACAAAAACCTTACAATGTAATCTTCTAAGCTCTCATCTTCCTTTTGTTGCATCCTGAAAATGTCACCTTCTCTCATGTTGTTTCCTTTACAATATTTCTTTTATTTCTCAAGGAATTTTGTCTTCATGTCTTTCCAAGTTTCCACAATATCTCTACCTAGGCTCATGAACCATCTTAAAGCAACCTCTTTTAGAGTGGTGGGAAATAGCTTAAGCATATGGGCATCGGTAGTATAATCATAACTCCTGCAAAGTATGTCAAACTCAAACAAAAAGGTATTAGGATCTTTTGTGACAAGTCCATAAAACTTGGGGTGTGTTGAAGGAGGGATGTTCTTGATGTTATCAACTTCATTCTGATGGGCAATGGGGAAAGGAAAAGTTGGCTGGTTAGGTTTATTCCTATTTGCATCACCCATGCTTGCTTGATGTAGCTCCAAAGAAAAGGGGTTCTCAATCTAATTTTGCTGTTCAGAGGAGACTTCAAAGCTAGTTAGATTAGGAAACGCATTACCAAAGGGGCATGGATATTATTCTTCTTCTTCTCTTGGTAGGTTTTGATATTCAACTAGTTGGAATGGATTAGGATTGTTAGGAAGGAATCTTCCATAAGCATCCCTTCGCATTCCTCTATGCATGTGGTATCACTCACTATCAGCCAACTCACACAAAGAATTGGTAAAGAATAAGGGGGGTCATTACTTCCTAAATGAGGATATACTAAGTGCAACGTCCAAAAACATTACAATAAAAAAAACTACCAATGACTCCAAAAGACTCCCTAGTTTGACACCACCTCGACAATGATGCCAAAAAATGTTGGCCTCCTATAATGATTTAATAACTAAGCCCTTACAACCATGATTCAAAGATTGGAAATCTAACCTAAATAGCTATTTCAATCATCATGAAGGTACATTTAACTTGTCAACCTAGGGATGTGAACTTGAAATGGGTCAGCACAGTATGTGCACTAGGAACTCAAAGTAGCCATTTCATTCTACAGCTAAGGAAATCGCAATGCTAAAAATAAATTGCGTAGAAGGGAATACCATAAATACCAATCATCAATCAACAACTACATCAAACTAAAATGCATAACAGGAATGAAAATCTAAGCAAAAAACAAGGCACTACTTTGTCTACAGGAACAGTCATAGAATGAAATTCTAATGGCTGCAGGAATAGTCGGTGCCATATTTCTAACTAATTACTAAACAATATGTAACACTAGACTAATGCTAAAATAAGAAGATAGATTACTCACCAAGTGGGACCCCTTGGATAATTATCCTCTAAAATTAATGAGAACTTAGATGCTCGAACTCAGAGCTTTATTTTATTCACTGTAAATCATGAGTACAAAAGAGTAATGTATATGTATTACTAAAAACTTGAGAGTGCAAGTACAATATCAATTTGTGCAACCTCTTAAGGAAGGAGCATCAAATATTTATTTATACTATCATCTAAACAAGACAGTCAACTCCACGACTAGGAGGATGCCATTTAGGGAAAACATAGAAAGTGGAGTGGTGACAATTACACATGCATGTAATTTGGTCAGATATGTAGGTCCAAACATAGATTTAGCACAACAATAATTCCCATGTCTGCTCAGTCATTAAATTCCACTTCAAGGAGGTTACATTCAGTTGCATGAGGAATCTTCTGTCGTTGATCTCCTTTGACCTTGAGTGATTCCTTTGTTAGACATTATGGTGTGTGCTCAGTTGGCAGTGTCTTCCTCAACTTAGCATCTTTAAATTAAATCTAGATGGCAATGTCAGTATGCACAATAATTGCATATCTATAACCACCTTAAGGAACATTCATTAACCACATGTAAAATCAATATAGATAATCCACATAATATGTCAATGTCATTAAAACTTGCAGAGATAGGATTTAAGCCCAATGTCTATGGTTTGAGGGAAACATTATGAAAATATCAAAATTTAACATCAAAGTTCATGATAATAGCCAACAAATAAACTATAGATTCTACCCAAAATTGGACCAAAAACTAGATTCATCACATCTTATCCATATTTTGAAGAAGAGTATTCAAAATAGGGTCATTATAAGATAAAGGGCTAGATGGACACCCTCTAGAACCGCCACTGGAGGCACCTCCAGAACCCTTGGTATGACCACCACTGGAACCACCACCAGAGTAGCCACCTCTACTTCTGAAGCCACAACCATGACCTCCAACATAACCACTTCCGCTAGCACCACCCCTACTACCTATTGGTTCATTTCCTAGCTAAGCCTTGAAATCCTCTAAAGGGTAGCCAACCTTTATACTCAAGAAACTTCAAAGCCAATGGAAAATTAACAAGTAAAGAGTTTCAAGCTCTTACCCTTACTCTTTAGGCTCTGTGGGACCAAGGAGAGTGTTCCTTATTCTGTTTAGTTGATATTTATACAATGGAGAACACTTCTATACACAAAACTATTCCTACTGAATGCAAATATATATTATTTACTGAAGGCTTGGCAAACCTTTAAGCAAATAACCACCTAATGCTAGGAGATGAATGATTCTTTATAGCACATACATCATAATTGGAAGATTTAATGATTTTGTAATCTTTATTCTCATTTTGAATCCCCAATCTGGGGTATTATCAACTCAATTGTTTCATTATTGTTCACAAATGGACTAGTGCTTCATCACTTGGGAAAATGGAGTTAGATATGAAACAACTAGTAATATATCAACTATTCAATTCAAAAATATGTGGACTATTATCATAATGCTTTGCAATATGAGAACTCACTATGCCTGAAACAAAACTTCTTATCAAATCCTATGCAATTCTTTACAAATCTGTGAATCCCCTCAAGCATTTAATTAACTCTTTGAGTTAAATCCAAAACATAGCCATACATTCAACTTAACCATTAAAGATAAATGAAAAGACCTTGATATTTTAATTTATAATTTGCAAAAGAGGATATAGAGGAGAGTATTGTCTCAGAATTAAAATTTGCTTCAATATTAGTAACTTTATAAAACTAATTTAAGATTATCACATATAACCCCTAACCAAGACAATGTACTAGTCCATTCATTTACATCTTTTACAGTATGCTTCAAATTTGAGCAATTTCTACCCAAACCTCTAAAGACTTCAAAATTGAATCCTTACAATTAGAAGAGAAGGAGAAGATAAAAGAGAAGAAGCAGCCTTGAAATGCATCCACAGTTGAGAACTGGCAGATTGATCTCCATCTAATCTTCAACATGAAAATTGAAAATCCTCTCTCTTCTCTCCTCCTTTGCAGCAACAAATTTTTCCTCTACATTTGCCTTCATTCACCTTGATTCTTCAATATCCAATTTTTCCTACCCATGAAAAATCACTATTTACCCTATAGAAAATGACTTTGTTCATCCATAAAAATACTTTTATTCCACTTGCCCTTTTATTTGTTGTAACTGCACTCTTATTTTATTTCCAAGCAAAAATATCCTTGTTCATAAAGTAAATTTATTATTCACTTTACCAATGCCCTCTTCAAAATGTGCCCAACAATATTTAGAACTTTCATCTTATTGGTGAAAATATTATTAGGAACACAAGATTTACTCATGCACTAAAAAAGTGAAGAAATTTTTCAAAATTCATCTAGGTAAAATATTTCACTCACACCTTTACTACCATTCACCTATTTGTTTTAAAAGTTTTACTTTCAAACCAATCAGGCTCTCACAAATATTTACGGTGCTTTTCATTTAAAAAAAAATTGCATTTTAGATGAAAAGGGGGATTTTAAAAAATATATATTTCCATAAGGCATTTACTCTTTATAGTATGTTGCCTTCAACATGCTCTGTAGGGCCCACCATAGGCTACCTCCAACATACACATCGGGGATCGAGGGTTGGAAAAGGGGAATGTCAACGAAACTCACAATGAGTGATAGAAAATAATTCCTCACTTTATAACAGGGACCTTTACCTTTTTATTTTCCATGGTGCCCATGATGTTTTAAATATTTTATTTAAAACATTTTCCCTTTAACATTTTCCTTTGGTAAAATTTATCATCTTCCTTTATATTTCAGCCAAGGCATTTTAAAAGTGAAATTTTGAAATCACTTTATTGGGAAAAAAATCAAAATCTTACCTGTGCTTTTCTATTATCACCTTTACATTTTATTTTTTTTACTTTAAAATTGTGATGGCTTCAAATATTTCATATTTACTCATTCAATTTAAGCCTTTCATGGGCCCAACAAACTCTTTCCCCAACAAGCACATCGCCCATAGCTCGGTAAAGTGAAAAAGGCACAAGGAAATTGGCGATGCCCGATGAAACTAAAAAAAAGCATTGCCCATCACTCATCTAGTGGGAGAAAAGAAAAGCTCACCAATGATGGGCAATGGGGAACATACACCATCACTCATTGCTTGTTATGCAAGAGGAAAACAAAGAACATCTAGAGATGGGCGATGTCACTGCTATGAATGAAAATACACGGTTGGAGAACCTTGGAAAAAATTAAAACCTGGCATAACCTGCCCAAATGAAGATTCATCACTGGAAAAAATTGCATCGATTATTTTCTACATTTTATTCAGAAATGGCGATGGGCAATGAGTTTTGTAGTGCAAGCCGCTTTTGGACCAATCAGAAAAGAGAATTAAACTTGCTTGTCCTCCAAAACATTTGAAATGCACTCTATATTTTCCCCTTTATATTTGCACAATATTTAAAATGTTCAAAATATTTTAAATATTAACATTTAAACTTTAGAAGAATTTGTGACTTCTAATTACGCGTGCATGCCACTTGGAGGAAATTCACTGCGAGCAAACCAAGACACGTACAGTTGCAAAAAATTGTGTAGGGGCATCATCAATTATTTAGAGAAAACCCATTTCCTCAAATTTTTCCTACCCTTTAAAATTCAAGTACCTCCTTTGTAAACTGGCCCTCGGGATGTCTTTACCACACCTGAAATGCATTAAAAGAATGTATCAAATAACCTTCATTTTTGATGAAAATGGAGCTATAGAGGTTTTAGATCAACACAAGAAATGGGTTGTCATTAGAATTGAAAAATTTGACACTTTTCGGAACACCATTTTTTGCCATGTTGCGATAAAAAAGCAATTAAATAACCCATCAAAACTTATCCTAGAGGCACAAAATTGAATAGACATGTAGAAATTTGACCCAAGATTGTAGTGCAACAAATGACTTGGCAAAAGGGATCTCAAGGTGAAATATATTAATCGACCAAGTTGCTTACTCAAGAATTTCTACAACTGCACCTATTCAACACCAATTAAAGCTCACCAAGTCACCACTTTGAAAAAATATCAATCCATCTTCTAGGAGGCTTCCATTGGAAACAAGAGCTCATTTAGGTACACTAAGTATGTGTGCAAGAGGGCTTTCCTTCAATCATTATTCTTCATTAGATATTAGGGGTCAAAGTTGACCACCTTGAAACATGTCAAAAATGCAGATGTAAAATCAAAACAAACTGCATTTGCTTTTGATCTCAAAAAATTAGAAAAATGTAAGGAGAGCTAGATGTGGGAGAAACTGTCCTAATGTAAAAACCTCAGGGAAGAATGCAGAGACACTTTTAATTTTTTTCAATTACAGTCCAATTAAGATGCACATGAAAGAGATAACAGAAACAGAGTATTTGACAGACACATATGAACACCAGATTTACGTGGGAAAACCATTACGAGAGAAAAACCCACCACACCAAGAGAAGTCACTTTGTATTACAATAATAAAGATTACAAATAGAGTTCTGACTTATCTTTCTAATGTCAGTTTACAACAACATTCACCATGAACAACCTTGTTACAGAACATTCATGTTATAGTCTTCACATAATAGAATTCATCCACTGATCATACAATCACACAACAATCCATTGATCCATCAAACCAGAAATCATCTGCTATTCTAGACTATATTCATGTCGCCCCTGTCTGTCGAACTTCCTCTCAGAACTGCCACAATGAACTGTCTTCCAATGATTCTCATTTGGCTTCTCTGATTGGTTGACTACAAGCCACATAGGATAGTCTTCACATGGTCAAAGCGTTCAACCTGTGTTGGCATGTCGGTGAGACACAAGAAGTTTCTCCCTGATGCCCAAAGGCTTCATTGTTGATATCGGTGTAGGTTCCAACAGTCGGAAAGACGATATAACGAACACCACGAGTCATATTGAATCCACTGACATTCATTTCATTCCTATCGGCAAGAGTTTCCTCATCAGAAAGACTCATACCGCTGTTCATAAGTCACACCGACCTCAACATTTCCATCGGCAAGACTTACCGCTCACCAAGAGGTTACACCGAGACTTCTTATGTTACACTGAAGCATCCAACAGTTGGAAAGACATACTGCTTATCGCCAAGACATCACAACAAATACTTCATGTCACCTCAAGGACCATTTACTATTGGCGAGACTCTCCATCAGTTGCTAAGAATTCATACCAAAGTCTTTGTGTCACTACGAAGACTCCAAGTATATCCCCATCGATCATTGGGATTTCATACCAAAGCCTCCAACTTTGGCGAGACTTCACTTAGTCACTCAAAGTTCTTCCCAAGACCTTTGTGTTACCCCAAGTGAATACTGTCGGTGAGACATTCCTATCGGTAAGACTTCTTACCGAACACCCAAGACTCTCCCCGAAGGCTTCAACAGAAAACGTTGTTGGTGAGACTTTAGCTATCGCTAGGACTTCACACCAAAGTAAGCCTTTTGGCCAAGGGTCTCCCCGATATACAATATGAATGGCCTATCGGCCAGAGATCTCTACTCGGCATAGGGTTACAATGACTATCACAAGTCACAGCAATAAGCTCCTTCGACATGACTAAAAAATTGTCTCGGCAACCTGTACAAACCACAAGATCCAAAGCATGTCACACTGACTTCCCTCTCTTAGAGGTTTCAGCCTGTGAGATTGAGGCATATATTTCCAATAATCTCCCACTTGAGCAAGATCACACAGGCACCTCCAGAGCACAACAACACTACTGAAAAACATGGGCACTAAGGCCCATTGAACTAGCACACCACTGGAACTTGTCTGTGCTCACTGGCTTTGTCAATGCATCTGTAACATTCTCCAGAGTGTCAACTTTTTCCAAACTGACCTTTCCATCCTCCACCATATTTCATACAAAGTGGTATTGTACATCTATATGTTTTTTCCTGGCATGGAAAGTAGGATTCTTTTCCAAACAAATTGCCCTCTGACTGTCACAAAAAATATTTATTTTCCCTGCATCAAAACCAATTTTAGAACACAAATGTTTTAACCAAATTGTTTCTTTACAAGCATGTGTAGCTGCCATGTATTCAGCCTCTGTAGTGGACAAAGCAACTACAACCTACCACTTACTCATCCAACTCACTATACCACCATTCAACATGAAAATATATCCACTGGTGGACCTCCTATTGTCAATGTCCCCTACCTAGTCAGAATCCACATAGCCTCGAATACTGAGAGTCCTCTATGATTCAACCAAGTTCCCATGGTAACACAAAGAAAACTCTGAAGTGCCCTTCAAATATCTGAAAACTCTCTTTACAACATCCCAATGTGTCCTTCCAGGATTAGCCATAAACCGACTAAGAACTCCCACTGCTTGAGAAATGTCTGGCCTTGTACAGACCATTGCATACATAAGACTGCCAACCACACTAGCATAGGGTACATTGGCCATTTCCTCCATCTCAGTAGGAAATTTTGGATAGTCTTCAATAGATAGCTTTGTTCCCTGCAAGAATGGAACAACTAGCTACTTGCAATCATTCATGCAAAATATCTCTAGAACAGTCTTGATAAATTTACTCTGACTGAGCCAAATTTTTCTACTATTCCTATCCCTGGTTATCTCCATCCATAGAATATACCTTGCTGCACCAAGATCTTTCATTTTGAACTTAGCAGACAACTGAGACTTAAGATCAGAAATCATCAACTTACTATTGCCTATGAACAACATATCATCAACATAGAGAGCAATAATAATAACTTGATCACTTTCAACTTTGTAATAGACACAATGATCAGATTTTGATCTTACAAATCCCAAAAATAATACAAAAGTATCAAATTTTTGGTACCACATTCTAGGTGGCTGCTTTAACCCATACAAAGACTTTTTTAACTTGCAAACCAGTTTCTCTTTACCTTTCTCCACAAAGTGCTCAGGCTGGGACATGTAAATCTCTTCTTCAAGATCACCATGAAGAAATGTTGTCTTCACATCCATCTGTTCAACCTCATACGTTGCTACAAGTGACAAAATAAATCTGATGGATGTCAGCTTAGCTATAGGAGAAAAAAATTTCCCATAATCAATTCCCTCTGCCTGGGAATAACCTTTCGCAACCAACCTCGACTTATATTTTTCCACATTTCCATCCAAACCAATCTTCTTTTTAAATACCCATTTGTAGCCAACAACTTTTCTGCCTTTAAGCAAGGGCACCAAACTCCAAGTTTCATTCTTTTCTAATGATTCCTTTTCTTCATTCATGGATTCCAACCAAGAGTCTAAATCAAACATTCTAAATGCCTCTTTCACAATCCTAGGCTCATCAGTGCTAGAAATTAAAGCATAGGAACAAGTAGAATCTAACAAAGAAAACCCATACCTATCAGGTTGCTTTCTTTCACAAGTTGACCTCCTCACTTGCTAAGGCTGAGGTTCTTCTTCTTCTTCAGAACTTTCAAAAATGCTTGATCTCTCCTCAGTTTCACGTACATTTTGAATTTTCAATTCCTCTTTATTTGGTGTCAAAGGAATTTCAACTACATCTTTATTTTTTTCTGACTTTGTCTCTGACTGTAGATCCAAGGTAGAAGGCTTCAACTCACAAAAGATTACACTTCTGCTATATACAACCTTCTCTGTATTAGGATTCCAAAGCTTGTATCCTTTTATGCCAGCACTATAGCCAATAAAAATACATTTAACAACCTTGTTCTCCAACTTAGATATTTTCTCATACGACACATGTGCATATGCCCCACAGCCAAAAACATGAATATGTCTTAAAGAGGGCTTCTTACCAGACCATGCTTCCAAAGGTGTTTTCTCAACAAGAGCAAAATTTGGAGAACGATTTATTAAGTAACATGTTGTAGCAACTACCTCAGCCTAGAACTTCTCCTCCAAGCCGGCACAACTCAGCATACTTCATGCTCTCTCCATCACTGTCCTATTGAACCTTTTTGCAACTCCATTTTGCTGTGGAGTATAAGGTGTAGTCTTATGTCTTTTAATCCCATGGTCTTTACAATACCTCTCAAAATCATCAGAACAAAATTCACCGCCATTATTAGTCCTTAAACATTTTATTTTTCTTCCAGTTTGATTTTCTACAAAGTTCTTAAATTCCTTAAACCGATTGAATACTTTTGATTTACTTTTCAAAAAATAAACAAATGTTCTTCTCGAATAATCATCAATGAACAATACATAGTACCTTGACTTAGACAAAGAATGAACATTCACTGGACCAAATACATTAGAATGAATATAATCTAGCAAACTAGAAGATTTATGAGGACTGGAATAAAATGAAACACGATGTTGTTTTCCATATATATAATGTTCACAGAATTCAAATTCAAGGTTACAATCTTCAAGCCCCTCAACCAGGTTTTTATTCTTCAAGGTTTTTAAACCTTTCTCTCCAATGTGGCCTAGCCTATAATGCCAGAGCATAGTCTTTTCTACTGTAAGTTTAACTTCCATACAATTTACACAATTAGGAACATCTCCCTTTTTTCCTCCATGAGTAGCTTTCTGTGACTTTACAGAGACATTGTTACATTGAACATCATGTGCATCCAGCTTGTACAAGGTACCAATATGAGCACCTCTTGCTAGCACCATTGAGCCTCTAGTCATCTTGTAGCCATTTCCAGAGAAGGTGACTTGCACTCCAGTATCATTTAGCTTACTAACAGACAACAAATTTGAGCCAGACCTGGTATATGCATCACATCCTTGATTCCCTTCATTCTTCCATCTGAGAATTGGATTCTGAATCTTCCACAACCAACAATCTCCAAAGTTGAATCACTTGCCAAGTACACCTTTCCACCATCGTATTCTTCATACTTCATGAACCGGTCTCTATGCGATGTGATGTGGAAAGATGCTCCATAATTAATCAGCCAAACATCATCGGATGTCTGTGTAGCCAAGGCTGCAATGAAGGTGTCTGCATCACTCTGAGAAGAATCATTATCGGAAGATCCCTTCTTCTTCTTCTTCTTCTTCTTCTTTTCCTCTTTACAATCCTTTCAGACATGACTAGGTTGCCCACAGTTCCAGCACTTCACCTTGGACTTCTTTCCAGGAGACTTTGATCTCCCCTCTGATTTTGATTTAGATTTCTTGTCCTTCTTCTTTCCTTTCTCTTTCGATCTTCCTCTAATAGCAAGAGCCTCCTTCGCCATCTCAGTAGATTTTCTTCTCATCTCTTCTAATAACAAAGAAGCAACATCTTCCATCTTGAAACTGGATGTTGTACTCCCAATAGCCATCACCAAGTGATCCCATGAATTTGGCAAAGAACACAATATCAACATACAACGATCCTCTTCATCAATCTTCACACCAACAGATGTTAACTGTGCAATCAACATGTTGAATTTGTTCAAATGATCAGCAACAAACCCTCCTTCCTGCATTCTCAAAGTGTACAACTTCTTCCTCAGGAACAGTTTATTCACCAAAGACTTCCCCTGATAAATAGATGCCAGTCTCTTCCACAAGGAAGATGCAGTATTTTCTTCATGCACATTGAGAAGAATGGAGTCTACCAAATAGAGACTTATCAGCCCCTTAGACTTTCTATTTGCAAGGTCCCAGTCTTCTTGCTTCATGCCTATAGGCTTCACTCTAGACACAACAATCTAAAGATCATGATCAACCAATAGATCTTCCATCTTAAGTTTTCACAACTCAAAATTTCTGCTATTGAATTTTTGTATTTCAATCTTTCCTAACATGCTAGCCATCTCAATCTATAATTCGAATTTGAAATACTTCTACAAGACTCACACTAAATAGAAATTGACACAAAAACCCCAACATACCCTCAAGGATAACACAACTGGCCAGGCTCTGATACCACTTGTAAGGAAAGCTACATGCGGAAGCAACTATCCTAACGTCAAAACCTCAGGGAAGAATGCAAACACTTTTAAATTTTTTCAATTACAGTCTAATTAAGATGCACATGAAAGAGGTAATAAAAACATAGTATTTGACAAACACATATGAACACCAGATTTATTGGGGAAAACCCTTACGGGAGAAAAACCCACCACACCAAGAAAAGTCACTTTGTATTATAGTAATAAAGATTACAAACAGAGTTCTGACTTATTTTTATGATGTCATTTTATAGCAACATTCACCATGAACAACCTTGTTACAAAAAATTCACGTTATAGTCTTCACAGAATATAATTCATCCACTGATCATACAATCACATAGCAATCCGTCAATCCATTGAACCAGACATCATCTGCTACTCTAGACTATATTCATGTCGCCCTTGTCTGTCGAGCTTCCTCTCAAAACTGCCACAATGAACTGTCTTCCAACAGTTCCCATTCAGCTTCTCTGATTGGTCGACTACAAGCCACATAGGATAGTCTCACAAGGTCAAAGTGTTCAACCTGTGTTGGCATGTTGGTGAGACACAAGAAGTGTCTCCCCGATGCCCAAAGGCTTCATTGTTGATATCAGCATAGGTTCCAATAGTTGGCAAGACGATATAATGAATGCCACGAGTCATACCGAATCCACTGACATTCATTTCATTCCTATCGGCAAGAGTTTCCTCATCGGCAAGACTCATATTGCTATTCACAAGTCACACTGACCTCAACATTGCCATCAGCAAGACTTACTGCTCACCAAGAGGTTACACCGAGACTTCTTATGTTACACCGAAGCATCCAACAGTTAGCAAGACATACTACTTATCACCAAGACATCACAATGAATACTTCATGTCACCTCAAGGACCATTTACTATCGGCGAGACTCTCCATCAGTCGCTAAGACTTCATACCAAAGTCTTTGTGTCACCATGAAGACTCCAAGTGTATCCTCATTGGCGAGACCTTTATCGGTCACTAGGACTTCATATCGAAGCCTCCACCTTCGGTGAGACTCTCCATCAATTGCTAAGACTTCATACTAAAGTCTTTGTGTCACCATGAAGACTCCAAGTGTATCCTCATTGGCGAGACCTTTATCGGTCACTAGGACTTCATACCGAAGCCTCCACCTTCGGCGAGACTTCACTTAATCACTGAGAGTTCTTCTTGAGACCTTTGTGTTACCCCGAGTGAATACTATCGGTGAGACATTCCTATCGGTAAGAATTCTTACTAACCACCCAAGACTCTCCCTGAAGGCTTCAACAGGAAATGTTGTCGGCAAGACTTTAGCTATCACTAGGACTTCACACCGAAGTAATCCTTTCGGCCAAGGGTCTCCTCGATATACGATATGAATGGCCTGTCAGCTAGAGATCTCTACTCAGCATAGGGTTACAATAACTGTCACAAGTCACAACGATAAGCTCCTTCAGCATGACTAAAACATTATCTCGGTGACCTATACAAACCACAAGATCCAAAGTTGCTAGTTGGCGAGACCCAAAGCATGTCACACCGACTTGCCTCTCTTAGAGGTTTCAGCCTATGATATTGAGGCATATATCTCCAACAAAAAATAGATCATGAGGCTCTGAGACTGAATCAAAGAGCATATGAATGTAGGGATAATGGAGAACAATAATCCTTTTGTCTTGAAAATCATTTAATTGTGAAATATTAACTCAAACTAGAGGCCACTTCGTAGAATTTAAAGTTCACAAATAGCAAAAAGGTGTCAAAACCCTCCAGCTTCGCTTTTCAAAACACTATCAAAACTCATCATAGGAAGCTAAAAATAGACATGCATGTTCACAGACTCCAAATTATGACCCTCCAAAGTAGGTCACTTGGGTAGATTTTTTATGTGCACTTTTGAATGTGTAGAGGAAAAATTTTCAATATGGGCACTTCAAATTTGCATCAACAAATATCATAATCATACATGCATAATCATCCATCATATCACAAATTAGTACATGAACATGCATAAACAACCACATAAGCATTCATCACATAGTATGTGATCATAAATGCATAAACACATCATAATACATATCATCAACTTTCGCCAATATCATATCATATATGTCGCTCAAAATCATGTGTCATAGGTACAATGTCATGGTGCATAAATAAAATGGAGCTTGCAAGCTCAATAATCAAGTGTATTAGTGTTTATATAATAACATGATAAATGCTAGAGACCATCTATCCAGAACTACCCTCATCTCCAGCCCCTGTAGTCTTGTGCCCTGTGGTGAGAGGTTTGTCATATGGGGTGGCCTGCCTAGCATATGAAGTCTCACCCCCTGTCTTACTATGTGATCATTGATAGCATGTTCTGCCCTGTGATTTGCTGGTCTCCACAAGCGAAAAGCTAGGCCCCCTCTTCTCTGGTGGCACAACCCTCTCTCGTGCAATATCAACCACTGATCCACTATAGGTGGCTATAAAATCAATAATCCACTGCTTTTCTTGTTACTGCCCATTCACTGCTAGGTCCATCTCTACCTAAAAGGCATCCCTCTTATCCTTAAGGTCATCCCTCTCAGTAGTCACTATCCTCAATTGTGCCTCCAAGGCCTGCACCTGAACCTGTAGAGGGGCTATCCTCTACTCTAGTGACTCCTCTTCCTCTCTAGTTCCCACCTCCTCTAGCATCTCCTCCTCACCCATGATGATCCTCTCATAGAGAATACACTCTACCTCATCCATATCTTCCTCCTCCTCTTCTCCTACATGTCCTCCATCCCCATGTCCCTCAATCTTCATAGCCTATATTTGTGCAACCTTAGCTGCAGGAACATCAGCTTCTCCTCGACATGTACTAGTGCCTCTGCTGCTACCCTGACCTCTAGACAATCCTCCATCTCTGCCTTCTCTTAGATGGGTAGCAACTGCCTACCCTCCTGTCACCCTTTGTCCCTCCTCCTTAGTTTTTTGTCACCTCCTCCTCATCCTCCTCCTTCATCACCCCCATCATCCCCTCATCCTCTGTCTCCTCTACCCATCCCACCTCTGCCTCCTCGTCAACCTCTCACACCCCTAGCTCTGCACTCTATTGGCACTGGCTATTGTGGATCAGTAAGTGGAATGGGCCTATGAATCCACCACCAATCATCATACTTTGGTGTGGTTCCCACATCAGCATCTCCTCCCCACCACTCCCAATCCAAGGCCTATAAGGCATCTATCTATTGCTCAGCCATGGTGACTACAATCTGTGGGCCACATGGATGCACCTCACATGATGATCACCCATACTCTGCTCTGCCCATCGGAACTACCTGCCTCTCTCCAAACCACTGTTAGACCCTCTCTGGTAGGTAAATCTCAACAATGTGTTGAATTTTTACTATTTTTCTAATAAGATATGTAGGTTTTTTGCACCAAGGTAGGTGCCCATCCTCATCTATCCATATCGGGCATGTCTTGTATGGTCTTCAAATGAAACTCACCAGTGTGTCAATGGCATGCCTCTAGTAGCCAACATCTCTGGCATGTGTATGATTCAAGGCCCCCTAATATAGATAAGAATATGGTGTTGTGCTCACTACCTGTCGAACAACTAGTGGCTGAAACACAGCTATGTGCTCCCATGCCCAAACTGTAAGAAAAGTCACACCACAACTCAGGCTCTACCCCTCTTTGTACATAATGTCATGTAGCTGAAAAAATAACATCACCAAATGACATGTCCCCCATGCATTGATTTTCCTATGTCTAGTCATTGACCCCAAAATCTCTCCCCAATCAACTGGGAAGCCATGGCCTCTATAATCAGGAATCATCGCTCCCACTACCAGTGCACATAGAACACAGTCAAACCAGTCATATGCCTCTACTAGGATCTCCCAATAGATCTCATATCCCTAGATCCTAAGCTCAAAACCCTCCTTAGTATCAAAATACTCATACAATGCTTTTAATTCTCAAGTTGGGTCATACCGCACACACTCACTATGAAAGGGTAATCTTAGGATCCTGTATACGTCCTCTAGAGTGACTATCACCTCCCCTATGGGAAAATGGAAGTTGCTCGCCTTTGAGTTCCACTACTCTACTAGTTCTATCAGCATACCCATGTTTTCCCTAATAGTGGGCATATATGTCACATAAAACAATCATAGCTCCAACAACACACCCTTCTCATCATCACCTAGCTAGTCCCATAGTCAAAACACATCTGGCCTCAACTCTCATGTATAAATGGGAGAGAGACGCACATGAAAACATCAAGCAACCAATAATGTCAATCCAAAACCCTCATTTGACCTATCAAACCTAAATTGACCAAGTCAAACTTTCCTAGTTTGGGGAAAATCCTTAATCAAGCAATTGTGTCGTACTTTCTATCTAATGCGTCACATAAAATATAACTAACCCACAACTACAAATGCATCACAAGCCCAACAAATGCATCATTTTGTGCAATGTATGTGTCACACTAAGTCATTTTCATCATTCCCAATCACATATGTAACTCGAAAATGCACTTGTGTCGTGCAATTTCATGTGTCGCACTACAAACGTTTCCTACCCTATCCCTATGCATTTGCATCGCGCCAAGAATATTGCGATGAATCGCTTATCAAATGCATCAAACACAGTAGTATATGCATTGCTCTGTGTGTAACACATTCTTCTACTAAATTATTTCCTAGCTTAAATGCATGAGAAACAAAAAAATTAAAGCATGGGTTCATAGTACGTATCGAGGTAGGTGCTCCCTCAGGACAGCGTTGTGTGCAAATCCAATATTTGCGATGGGAAGCCTCTGGAATCAGAGACATTTTTGTTGTATAATCACTTTGAGCTCTCAAGATTTCTAAATCAGGAATATGAAAATGACCCTTTTTCAACTTCAAATTGCCACTTATAGGTCCAAATTTAGGGTTTTTTGACCTGCCTTACCTTCTGGATACACCCTTTGACACCCTAGACCTTGAATTTGAACCTGTCTCTGACCTTGATCATCAATTTTGTCTTCACCATCACAATGTTGGCCATCCTTTTGTCTTATCAAGACAATTTTCCAAATTTTTGAGATTTTTTTGAGGGAGCATACCTATACCCTACTATCACTAGGGCATCCTAGAACATCTCTTGAATGAAATTATTAGACACAATATGATGAGCTACATTATGTCAAAGAGGGGAAAAATGTAGACACTAAAAAATGTCCTAAGTTTGCGAGCGTCATTTTTCTTGATCATCGTCCTTCAATAATTGAATAATTTTAATTATTCAATTACGATTGATCATATTCTTCTATTAATTAAATAATTTTAATTATTTAATTAATTTACCTTCCCATTTCTATCTTGATCAATTAAAGTCAATTAATTGTGTCGGTAATATATCCCTTTCCTTTATTTAATTATTTCTCTATAGTCAGATAATAATTATTATTATTCAACCTTTTATTTTTCTATGATTAAATAATTGTTGAAATTATTTAATTCCCCTCTAATTTCCACCTTCCCATTTAATTAAATTGATTAATTTAATTAAATGCTCCATCTTTTATTTTCCCCAAATAAATAATTTGAATAAATTATTTATTCACCATTTGTCCCTTTCCTCTATTTTATCCATTTTTGAATAAATTATTTATGCACACCACCTAGTCAAAGATGCCCTATTAGTAGCCCCTAACATAGCCTTCATTGTTGTCATATCCATCATACATCATAGCTTTTAGGAATCATACCTATAATGATTCCTCCAAGAATAGCATATTCTTGGTGCATCAATCTTGGACCATTGATCTTGGCATCTTTTTGAGACTCAATCTCAACCATCCATTTTGTAACCTCCCTCTCATGCATCCTCCACCATTGATATTAGAGTCCTTCTATGGGATTAATCTCAGTCATCCATTCGAAAGGTTGTCTATAAAAGAAACCTTCATCCTCCATTTTCACCTTAACAACTAATTGTCTCCAACTTTCTACTTACTATTTTGTAGGTATTTGCATATGTGAAGCAACAAAACTAAGGGAAAAGACTGTAAGAAGGAGAAATAGGAGAGAAAGAGAAGTGAATCAACCATGACAGGGAGTGCTTTATTTCTTGCTTTACATTTTTAATTCTATCCATTATTTGTGTTCTCTTATTGATGAGGTTTTAGTAGCTTAGAGGTGTTGGTTGTCACTATTCTAGGCTAGAAATTAAGAAACATCATCTCACAGCAAAAAATTGTATACTCTTGAAGAAAGAGGAAATTTCGTGCTTAATTTGGACCTATTTTGGCACCCTTGCATTAAGCATTCCTTAAACTTACCATTTATAGGGCCCTAAGACTCATTATTCTAGACCTTGAGGCTTATTCCACCTAAAAATCATACAAATCCTGACAAATAACATTCAAATTCTGGATAAACCAGCTAAAAAACCCCTAGTGGGACTAAGTCACCCAGGGTGGTGACTTAGTCCCTTTTCAGGGATTTTTTAATTTTGAGGGGGAAAACAACTGACTTAATTCAAATCTCTTATGGATGTCAGCCTGTTAGGTCTAAATAATGAATAATTAGGTATTGATGCCAATAAATATAAGATTTTAGCAAAAATTTCACAACATTTAGTCATTTTCAACACACAAATTCAAGATTCAAGTGTTAAATATCTTTCAGAAGAAGATTTATTAGTCTATCTACAACAAAGTTGAAGTTTTAGGGCAGCAAGCTATGGATTTTGTAGGTCTTCAAGCTCACTTTTTGTCCAAGATATTGCATTTTCAAGGGTTTCTCATGGATTCCTATGGAGAATCATGAAGAATTCTAGGTTAGGGAGATGGAACTAGCCATCAAGCCAAGTCTAATAACTTGTTTTCTAGGTGATTCCATCTTCCATTTTCTCTCTATTTTTAGCCTAAGGAAGGTTTGCATGTTATTAAGATTCATTTATAAGGTGATTTAGGGTATCTTGGAACGAGTCTTATATCATTC
Organism: Sequoia sempervirens; assembly: GCA_007258455.2. Lineage (NCBI taxonomy): Eukaryota > Viridiplantae > Streptophyta > Pinopsida > Cupressales > Cupressaceae > Sequoia > Sequoia sempervirens. Next base: position 23,323 of record VDFB02371430.1, read on the forward strand.
TAGTTTCATTTATGCATCTTATTCTTGCATGTTAGAATAGGGTTGCATCTTGCTTCAGATATCCTAGTCTTAGATGCACTTAGGGCTAGGGTTTTACAACATATTTCATTATCTCCTTCAAGGTTTAAATACCAACTAGGGGTTTTACCAAGGAAAACCCACCATTAGAAACCAAATTATATTCTATTTTATAGGCGCTTTCATAGATTTGGATCCAGATTTCAGTTGGAGAACAAAGTGTGGACTGAGGGCTTTTGTTTCCACTTTTAGATTTTCAAAAAAGCCAAAGTGGACTAGGTCACCATCAGTGGTGACTTAGTCCCACTACACATGTTTGACAGAAGTTTCTTTAGATCTGGATACCCATTTGGCTAAAACGGGCTCTGAAGTAGTTTCCCAGATCTGGGACTAAGTCACCCAACTTGGCGTAAGTGTCCCAATTGGCCAAAAATTAGATTTTCCAAAATTTTAGAGATATATGCAGTCTTCATTCTAGCCTCTTCCAATTTCTAGGTGCACTCTTTGTGTTTATCCTTTCTATCTTGTTCTATATTGCATTTAATATTTCTACATATCACAATGTGTTTTCAAACATCTTGCATTTCATTAGTTTTGTATTAGTAATTCATTACTTTTATCTATTCTTTGCATTTAGGACATTTAATTTAGACATATTTCAATCATATTAGCATTATTCTTGAGTGAACCACCAATTTTTTGTGGGATACCTTTCTCCTTTTAGGTACAAAACCCTAGAAGTGCAAGGTAGTGTCTATCTACAAAAAATTGTGGTTCAGTGGCCAATCATGATAGATGCATATTTCACCGCAGGATTGATGATTGGTTTGGTTGTTAATCTCCTATCAAATGTGGCACTGGTTAGCTACATGACCACATCATTCTTCACTAACTTCAACACTGGTATGGGTGTGGTATCACATAATCTAGTCACAACCTTAATTACATCATTTGAAATAAGTCCAAGCATATCAGTCCACATGAATTTTTCATGCATTCTACTTAGGTCTATCCTCGCATACTTTGCATCCATACGATTGCTAAAGCTAGGATACTAGTTCCAAATTTCTAGCTTCTTTTGCACTAAGTTTGCATACTTTGGTTTTACCAAAAATTCATCTCTAGCTAACTCATTAGACCATTGATTCTTGATTACTTGGTGATCATAGTATTCTAATTTGTAATGTATATATTCTTGTGTCTTCAATAAGAAAAACCTTAATTGGGACCTTTGAGAATGCATTGTCAAGGCCATTATCAAAAAAAATCCATGAAAAACTCTTAAACTTAGGTCTAGGTCTTTCATAGATCTCAACTACAATTGGTGTCACCATTTTATCCTTAATTATAACTTCAAATTACTTTAAAATGACTTCTAATATAAACCCACAAAGAATGGATAGTTGTAAATACCCTTTTCACACTCAACAGGAACCAGGGTTTGAACCAATTTTCTTTGAATTGTCTTCAATCACTTCTCAATTCACTCATCTTTCTTTCAAATGTACAAAAGTGATTTAAAATGACTAAGGATTTCACTTTATACATTACCAATTTTCCCTAATTTCACATTTAATGCTTCAAATTCCCAAAAAGATGGTAAACACTTCATTGATACACTATAAACCCTAAATTTCATACCATTTTACACCATATGTCCTCGTCTCACTACTTGACACCTCATATATCTAGGAGGTTGTGAGATTTTTTTGTTACTGCTCCCCTAAGCACTATCATGGGCTTAGTTTTCAAAAGAATTATCTACACTAGATGTAGGTATAGATGAATTTGATTCATTTTTATTCTTAGGTTCCTCTTTCTTCTTCTAAATCTTTTCCATTTCCTTCTTAACTTCACTAGGATCAACTTCCTTCATTGGTTTATTCCTCTATTCTAGATTAGTCTGCCTTCCATTCTTTCTTCTACAAAACATTGAAATGTGTCTAGGTTTGTTGTAGTTGTAGCATACAACATTTTTTGACCAAACTAACTTCTACACATTCTTGATCTGCACTAGTTAGCCTTATGTCCAAATACATTGCAGGTGTAATAGTGGTCATTGAACGATTGAAACATTCTATCAGTATTGAATCTATTCATCATGTGTCTTTTGTACTTAGTAGCTCTATGTCCAAATTTCTTGCATGCAAAACATTGTCCAGAAAAGGATCCAAAATTTTGATTCATTCTACTTGTACATTCTATAGCCTTATGTCCAAATTTATTGCATGAAAGACAAAAACCATTAAAATATGGGTACCTTTGAGCATTTAGGTGTCTGATAGGAGGTCTTCCAGTATTGTTGAACTTTGATTCATGATCTATCTACCATTACCTTGAGTCTAATTGTGATTTTCCACCTTGTTAGGATTCTGATTTATCTTTGAGCTTTGTCCTTCTTCAAGTCCCAAACCATATTTATCCTTAGAAGGATTTTGAATTGCAATCGGTCCATCAAACATTGTAGTACATATTTTGATTTTTTATTCATGAGCTATTGCTTTCTCCAAATTTTGTCTTAGAGTTACCAATTCTTGTTCAATATTTTTGCATTCATTAGTCTTGCTTTGTATCTTAGCATTCAAAAAATCCTCAATTCTCTTCTTTTCTTCCACTTGCACTTTCAGTCTAGTGATATATTCATTTTCCTTTCTCAATTGTTCATTAAATTCTCTATGTCTTTCTCTGAACTTCTTGATTTGTTCTCTCAATTTTTTGACACAACCATTTTCTTTCCCTAGGCTTTCCTTAGAACTTTTATTCTCACTTACAACTCTATCATAATCCTTGAGAGCAACTTTACTTTTTCTTTTTCAAACATGTAGTCATCTTCTTCATATTCAATTGTAGAAATTTCTTCCAAAGGAATATGGCACCTTTTATTAGCCATTTGTTCAAACTCCAAGATCTTCCTCAAGTTGTTAGGCTTTTCAAAAGGAACTAAGCTCTTATACCAATTTTTGAACACCTAGAATAATGAGAGGGGGTGAATCAATATTTTATTAATCCATTTAGTCATAATACAACTAATAATAAAAATATATCTAACTGCAGTTATAAATGGAAACATGAAAGAGATCACAAAACCACATAACACATGAAAACCAATATTTTTAGGTGAAAAAACCAAAAAGGGAAAAACCATAGTGAGGATCAGATCACAATATATTATAATCGGTTATAAGATATTATAGTGCTCACTGCTAGGACACACTATCCTTATAAGGCTCACAACTAGAATTAGATACAAGAAAAAAGTGGCTACACAACTAAAGTGTGAAAATTGATGTAAGATGCACCTTGTGTTGAATTCAGTTCCAATGAAGCTCTAAATACAAAATTTTGGTTTGCTTAGTAGTCACTTAACATACACAATAATTCTTCCCTTATACTAATATTACAAATTTGCAAGTTCACACAATATCAAATTTTGTACACATCATACCACACACATACCACTTTTAGAACTCAAGAATTTTCCACATATATATTCTATTACATCTACATACATCAATTAGGTTGGCCTAATTAGATGTAGCCTTATTTTTATTCAAAAACACCTTGTCAGCTCCAAACTTGATTCAAATCTTCTTCATGCTAAAAAAAAATGCAAAACTTGAATTCAAGTCAGAACATATCTAAAATAGACCCCTTTAACATTTGTAATACACATTAATCTTCATAGCACAATATTAAGTATTAGGTCAGCCAGGAATTAGACATAATCATAAAATAAGCTAATCTAACCAACATCAATCATCCATCTGATCATATAAGCACACACCATATAGAATATATGTAGTGTTGAAACTTCTCCCAATAATTATACATTTTGAATCCAAACACTAGAGGAATACGGACTAGATAATGCATACCACCTTGCACTGTATAAGCTAAGAAACTATATGCCAATCTTTTGTCATTTGTAACTTGAAACTAGATCAACCAAAATTTCTGAAATCTTTATCATAGATTTATTTAGTAGTCCTAAACAACATACTATAATAGTTACATAAGCTAATCTTACAACATGAGTAATTCCAGACCAAATTACCAAATCAAGGTGTCACCAAAACTATTTACAAACAATGTTGGCATCAATGACAACACATCAAATGGTTCCTTCTTCATTCTTTCAATAGGAGCTTTATAAGATAATTTATACATCCCTAGAAGAGAAGAAGAATTCAAGTCAAGTATGTTTGGTTTTACAAATTTCCAATGACTTGATGGTTGGAGAGATAATGGACACACTCCTTTATTTGATAAAGGGGGAGAAAATTTTGGACAAAGGGGGAGAAAATTGAAGTCCCTAACAAATTTGTATCTAATTGCTATCAGACAAAGGGGGAGAAAATTGAAGTCCCTAAAAAATTCGTATCTAATTGGTATCAGACAAAGGGGGAGAGTACAATTGGTATCAATAGAAGCATGGTGTCCTAAAGAGTCTCTTTTTCACTGATTTCAAAGGGGGAGATGAAGCTCAAATTCTTTGGTAGTTGAACCTTGACTGCTAAGGGGAAAAACTATTGCAAATGCTCCTTGTTTGTTAAAGAGAGAGAGAGTTGTAAAATGCTCTATATTTTCAAGCAAAAAGGTGATATTCCTAAGTAGCAGTATGGATGTTGTACAAAATTATCAATGTCGATGAATGTGGAGAGCATTATATTGGTGCGAGGAATTTATTTTTTGACATCAATGATAAAGGGGGAGATTGTTGGAAAGTTGATTTTCATTGATGTCAAAAGGATATCTTAGTGATATCGGATAAAGAGATTATTTATTAATGTCAAAAGGGAATCATAGGATGTTATTGGTGACACAAGATCTATAACAAGTTTTTTGGTGAAGTATGATGGAGAAAAGAGCATGTTTTGTAAATATTGTAAAGGAACAAAAATTGTTGCAAATTTGTCATGCAAAATTGACATGTTTCTATAAAGTTTATTTCTGAAAGTCTAGGGAGAAATCATACAAAAAATATAATGTGGGTTTTTTTTCTCATTCCAATGGTATGATTTTTGAACACTTGGAATACTGAGAGGGGGGTGAATAAGTATTTATTTAAACCAATTAATCATAAGCCATCCAATTATTAGAATAAATATAACTGCAATGATGAATGAAAGCATGAAGACATTGAAAAAATCACATGACACATGAACACTAGTATTTTTACATGGAAAACCCTAAATGGGAAAAACCACGGTGAGGGTTAGCTCACAATATATTATATCCAGATATAAGATTTTTTAGAAAGGCTCACTACTAGGACACACTATCTAAAAAGGCTCACATGCCACAAAGAAAGAACAAATAGTGGTTGGAAATAATTCCTATTTGAACTAATATAATAGCATCTATCATGTGTTGAATTACAATTCCAATAAAGTATAAAATGGTCTCCACACTAATTTGAATAAATACTCTTCTCTATTCACAATCTACTCAATACTATATCACACACATGTAGGTGAACCACCATACATGCCATATGCCTCTTCAACACTTGCATATAATCTTCTCTACTATCTCCACATCATACATCCACACTCGCATCCACACACAAACTTCGAAGTTAATATTCTATATATATCCATATCAAGTGTAACTTTAATTAGTTTGGTCTAATTAGAAGAAACGCATAGAATTAAGCATGTCATCCTCAAAAAAAATTATCCACATTTCACACTTTAATCCAAAATTCAATTTACATAAAGATAGGTCATCATGGACCTAATATAAATCCGAAATAGGATAAAGCTACTTGGTTGTCCTCCACAAAACATCAAATGTGTTAGGGTAGCCAAAAATAGACCTAAACACAAACTCTTCAAGTGTACATGCAATTCGCCAAACATGTGAGTTCAAGGAAAAAAAAGCCTTCAAATTCCCATTCAACTAACATCTATTAGCTTATCTTCATCATTGAAAAAAAAATAGTTATCCGCCAAAAAATATGAAATCTCCCATACTATTACATTGTACAAAAAGTAACTGTGATACATAGATTTGATCATTATCATTCATATCTTTTGGGAAACTTCACAGAATGTCAAAAAATATTTAATATGGTTTCATCTGATGAACTCAAAACTGTAATTATAATCACATAAGGTTATACCAACTTGCGGTGAAGTGCGGACCCAAAAATAGATGCACTAAATGACAAAAGTGTTAGAGGAAATACTTAGCCAATTTCTTGATAAGTCATACTTTTTAGACCAACTTTATTTGTACATATGTCATCACAAATGCTTCCAAACTATGCTAGGATGATCATAACAATGTTGACATCAATGACAACACTAGATCATGAAATATATACATTTCATGCTCATGTTTCCAAACTACATTATCAATCACATACTTCCAACTTCCAACAATCTTCCCCTTTGTCATTGATAGCAACATGCATATCAAAAACATTTTCAAATGCTTGTCTCCCCCTTACACATATCTCTCCCAAAAAATTTCTCAATATCTCTCCAAGTATTCCCAAGTATCTAAGTATTCTACAAGTATCTCCCTCCAAATGTTTTGACCAAATTGTTTTTCCACTATCTCTCCCCCTTTGACATCAAGGGAAAAGGGTGTGCAAAAACTTAGTATACTCCCCCTTAGAGAATTAAGCAAAAAAAACTTTTATGCCTTTATTCATGCAATAAGGGATTTTGAAAACTTAGAAAAATGCATAGGAGTGAAAATTGTCAACTTAAGGATGTTGACCCTTTGAGCTGCAAAATGTCTTGCCAAGTAGATCTGCCTTCTTCCCAAAGCCTTTTTTATTTTGCAAGTGTCTTGTATTGTAATTCAAGCTCCATTATAGTTTCTTCTCCTTCTTCTAGATTATTGGGGTTGATATTTATCTTTGAGAGTTTATCAATACTAGCAAGGGCACTTCGGATAGGTATAGATCTTATCTTCACTAAGTCCATTAGCTTCACATGTCTAATTTTCTCTTCTCTCTGATTCTACAAGGTGAAGAATTTTTCATGTAGTTGAATTATTCCAATCTAAATCTGATTATCTATATCTTTCTCTAGATCATAAGTGTATGCTATAGTGGATATTTTTGTTTCAATTGAACTCATGGCATCCTTTATGATTTGTGTGAAATTTTTCCATTTCAAGCAATATGAAAGTAAGTTTTGTGCTTCTTCCCCATAAATTTGAACATCCTTCAAGAATTTTGTAACTTTTTGATGTGCACTTGCACATTTCCTTGTGATATCCACTAGTTTCTTTTCTATAGGCCTTGCCTCTAATTCAATTTTATCTTGTCCTTGTAGTCCAAAGGCACATTTCTTGAAAGAATCAAACAAGAATTTGATATTTTTCATAACAGATAATGACGCATCAATACTTGTACATGGAGATATCTCTTGTAAGGACTTTATCACTTCATCCATATCTTATGCATAGGTGGTTCTGGCTCTAGTCTCATGCTCATGTTGAGCATCATCTATGTGAATTCTTTCTTCTTCAGCATTAGTGCCCTTTTGCTCTGTAACTTCTTGCTTAACTTTCTTTGCAACCAAAGGGATATTTGTTCTTTTTCTCTTCTTACATATCCTTCTAGACCTTTCAAAGGCTTCTACACTCATCTCAAATCTAGTCCTATCTGCTAACCTTGATTTGCTAAGGTCTTTGGGGCTACTTAGAAGAACTTTTTCATAGTTAATAGATTTTTCTTTAGTCACTTCATAGTCTAGTTCTAAGATCCAAATAGTACTAGTTTCAATTGCTTCCATAAAGAAAAAGTTAGTGGAGATAAGAAAGTTAATATCTTTTAATATCTTACCACCACAATCTTAGGAATTCTCATCCTTTCATTCATTCTCCTTTGAAATACTCCAAAGAATGTTGCAAGGGAATCATCTTGAGCATTTGAACTTCCAAGGTTTTTATATGGTTTTCTATCTAATGCACAATAGGTTCTACATTTTTCCAACTTACTTTACCAACCATCGGTACTTCCCTTAAGAAGTAGAAAAGTAGGCATATAACCAATGTTCCATACCTGAATGTATGCTTCTTCCTCCTCTTGATCTCCTTCAGGTTTTTCAACAATTTTCAGAGTAATTTACAAAGGTCATAATCTACATATTTTTCAATCATATATTGTGCTACGTGGATGATAATGGCATAGACTACTTTGTCTCTATGTAGGCGATAAATCTTCTGACCTATGAGCATTGATGCATACAAAACTATCAAGTTTCTAATAGAGTCTAATGTGAGTTTTTTTTTATCAAGGGTGGCACAATTCTTTTCCATTTCATCCTTGAATTTGACATATTTCTATTTTGGAAAGGTCTAGAGGACCACAAAATAGTTATTTCTCTAATGTCTTCCTTAGTTATCATGTACAAGCTATCAATCCATATGGATTCACCATAAATTTTTCTTAGCACCATTTTGGTGTACTTCTCGTTGTCTTCAAATGTCAATTTTTTTTTCTATACATCCAACCTCTTCTCACTTAGGGATTTGTATTCTAATTTTAAAGTGGCATCATTCTCTTTCAATTATTTTTTCCATAGAATAAATAATCTTCAAGAGGAAAATTCTTCCATTTTCCCATGAATATATGCTTTAATGTCCCTAGTTGGTAAAACCCCATAGGTAGTATATCTTTTAATATATATGAGATGTCCACAACCTTTGGTGCCTCCATTTCATTTAAATTAATTTCAAAGAAATGTTTTGGAAGACCATAATATGTTGGAATTCCAAAATACCTCTTAGTCAACTCAACAAACTTAAGGTTTTGATGTTCAACCACCATGAGATGCGTTGAACCATTCAATTTATTTTTCATCTCTTCTCTTCCCCTTTGAATGCTTATATTGAAATGAATTTTTCTTCCCAAGCATGATTTTAATGCTTTGATTTCACCCATTTCAGAAATAAATGCTTAAGATAAAAAGCTAGTAAAGTTCAAAACTTTGTATGCATAATCAACTTTCAAAAGATCCATAAATTTTTGCATTAGAATATTTTCTTTCACTTTTTTACCAAAAGATTCATACTATTCATCTCCATCTTATATCTTCATGCCAAGCCATGATACATCATATTAGAAGGGGGTTATATTATTTTTAGTAAAGCTCCCCCTAAGCCATAGCTCTGGGATTAGTTACTAGAGGAACCATCTCCATTAGAGATTGGTATAGATTCTAATTTATCCTCAGTCTCTTCTTTATTTCTCCATATCTTTTCCATTTCCTTTTTCACTTCATTCAAATCAATCTCCTTGACTAGTTCATCTTTCTTCATCAGATCATTCTTCCTTGTGCCTTTATTGCTATAGAATTTAGCAATATGTCTTGTCCTTCTACAATTGTTGCATGTGATATTTATTTGAGAATTATTTCTTCCATTTTTTTTGAATCTACATTGATTAGCCTTATGTCCAAATCCATACCATGCATAGTAGTAACCATTATTATATCTATTCATCATCTAAATTCTACATTTATTTTCTTTATGTCCAAATTCCTTCCAAAATAATAGAAACCATTGAAGGATTGGTACCTTTGATCACTTGGTTGTCTAATAGGGGGTCTTCTAGCATTGTTTTTTTGATTCTAGAACTTTCCATAGTTACTCTTGACTTCAAATTTCTTTGGTTCACTGATTGTATTTGCATTAGATGTTTGATTATCTTTAGAGATTTCTTCTTTTTCAAGTCCCAAACCACTTTTATCTTTAGATTATTTTTATTCTGCAATCAACTCATCAAGAATCATATAACTTGTCTTAAATTTTTCCTCATGAATTCTTTCTTTTTTCCAAATCTAATCTTAGATTTACCACTTCTTGTTCAAATCTAGTGCACTCATCATTCTTTATTTTTATCTTTATATTTATGCATTTCTTAATTCTTTTCTTTTCTTCCACTTGTACTCTTAATCTGGTGATATCTTCATTTGATTACCTTAGTTGCTTATTGAATCTCTTATGCCTTTCTCTAAATTTCCTAATCTGTTATCTCAATTTTTTGATGCACTCATTTGCCTCTTTTATATTTTCCTTTAGATCTCCATTCCCATTTTCAATTTTGTTAACATCTTCAAGAGAAGCTTTGAGTTCTCATATTTTTCTAACATGCAATCTTCTTCTATGTATTCAATGATAGAAATTTCTTCCAGAGGAGTAGGATACTTTCTATCATCCATGTATCCAACCTCCAAGATCTTCCCAAATTGGTTAAGCTCCTTCCAAGGATCCAAGGTTTTATACTAGTTTTTAAACATCTAGAATATTGAGAGGGTGGGGCCGAATCATTATTCCTTTAAACCAATTAATCATAAGCCATCCAATTATCAGAATAAATATAACTGCAATGATGAATGAAAGTATGAATACATCCAAAAAATCACATGACACATGAACACCAATTTTTTATGTGGAAAACCCATAATTGGAAAACCATAGTGAGGTTTAGCTCACAATACATTATATCTAGATATAAGATATTACAAAAAGGCTCATTTCCAAGACACACTATCCAAAAAGGTTGAAAACCCACAGAGAAAGAACAAAGAGGGGTTGAAAATATTTCCTATTTGAACTAATATAATAGCATCTATCATATGTTGGATTTTAGTTCCAATGAAGTATAGAATGATCTCCACACTAATTTGAATCAATACTATGCTTTGTCCACAATTTGCTTAATACTATATGACACACATGTAGGTGAACCACCATACATGTCATATTTCTTTTCAACACTCACATATAATATACTCTGCTATCTTCACATCATACATCCACACTTGCATACACACAAAAAAATTTAAATTAATCTTATATATATATATATATCAAGTGTAACTTCAATTAGGTTAGCCTAGAAGTAATACACATAATTAAGCATGTTGTCCTCAAAACATTTTATCCACACTTCATGCCTTAATCTAAAATTCAATTTACATAAAGATGGGTTGGAATGGACCTAATATTTTTTTTTTGTTTTAAAACAAAGGGGTAAAAACTTTATTAGAAATCAGAAAAGAGCATTACAGTAATAACCACGGGACCCAGTCCCAGAAAACAAGGCGAAAGCCCCACAACATAAAACAAAATCAACTATCCCCATGTATCCTCCTATCCTCTTCCAAGAACCGGTCTAAATCCAGATGCAGTTCAGGGTTAACTTGATCCCAATCCTCAACCTTCCAACCACTATCTTGCTCAGAGGCCCATTTGGCCAAGCAGTCAGCAGCGCGATTCCACTCCCTTGGGATGTGAACAAAGGATGCCTCCTCCATCCAAGAACTAACTTGAAGAATCCGTTGAACCACCGAAGCCAACTGCCAATTTATATCAGATATCTTTCGCTCATTCAAGAGATTAATCAAAATCTGTGAATCAGCTTCACATATAACCTTTCTCCATCCCAAAGCAAGGGCCCTCTCCATAGCATGAAGAATTGCTAGACCCTCCATGAAGTTAACAGTCTTCACCCCCTCATGTATAGAGAATAGAAAAATCACCGAACCAGCTGAGTCCCTGCCAACCCCACCAATTCCAGCAGGCCCAGGATTTCCCCTAGAAGAACCATCAGTATTGATCTTTAAAAATCCATTGGGAGGAGGTAACCACCTTCCAACCCGTTGGACCCTCTTTTTCCCATGCCTACAGTTCCTAGAACTGACAAAAGATGAATGAATTTCTTGAAGACCTAGTCTGGCCACCAACTCAGCATCACCTCTCTCCAAGGGGAAAACCACATCACATTTAGCTAAAACAGACTCCTGCACCATTCCAAGCATACGCATCCAAACTTGCCGACCCACCAACTTCTGATCACGAAAAATTCTGCGGTTCCGCTCCAACCAAATCTGCCAAAGCAGAAAGGTAGGGCCCACGAACCAAACTTCCTACAAAAAGGAAGCCATAGAAGGAGGTCTTCCCATACTATCCCAGAATTCAACCAAAGAGCACGCATGAATACAGGGAAGCTTCCACACCTCCCACCACCAATGCCAAAGCTGCACAACAAAGGGGCACCGAAAGAACAAATGTGAAGAATCCTCTTCCGCTCCCCCACACAAAACACAAATTGAAGGTCCTTGAAATCCCCGTTTACGAATGTTATCCCAGGTCAAGCACCTATTCCAAGCCAAAGTCCAAACAAAGCAGTTGCATTTAGGCCACGAGAGTTTATTCCACACCCTTTTCCACCAATGAACCTCTGCCCCAGTTAGCTTCTGAGCCAATAACACCTGATAACCAGAAGCAACAGAGTAAACCCCCTTAGGATTATGGGTCCAAGCAAGAATATCTTCTTCCAGAAGAGAACTACAACTCCTACTATGAAGAATCTTGTGAAGCTCAGCACTTTCTTCCGCAAGTCCCAAATCTGGCCACTCTGCGGGATCCTTCCAATGAGCTACCTCCAACTGACCAAAAGAAGCAACAGACTTGAAGTCACTCACCCTAGCCCAGCCAGCCTCGAGAAATCTTTGGCACAAAGGAAGTAGATTGGGGAACTGAGAAGTAAGTGGAGGGAATCCATCCCAAGAATCCGACCAGAAGAGAGCCTCAGTTCCTCGTCTACAGATCCAAAATAAACCTTCCTTAATAAGCTTTGCACCCTTCTGAAGAGTATTCCAAATCACTGAACCTTTCCCCTCAAGAGGGTAACGAGGAAGATCCTGCCGTGGAATCCCCGGGAAATACTTATGAGATAATATCCTGGCCCATGGCTGATCCTGTTCCACACACCATCTCCAAAATAGCTTAGCAGCCACAGCCACTCCAGATAACGCAGACTGTCGAAGACCAAGACCACCAAATTGCTTTGGGCTGCACACAACATCCCACCTAACTAGGCTCCACTTGGAAGAAGCCAAACTTCCCGCCCATAAGAACTGCCTTTCAAGAGAATCCAACTCCCTCAGAAAACCCATCGGAGCCACCTGAAGCATACATCTGTAGGTAGGGAGAGCCTGCACCACCGACTTGAGAAGCTGAACCCGCCCCGCAAAAGACAACCATCTGTGGGTCCAATGATTAACTTTTGCACGGAGCTTATCAATAATATTCTGCCAAGAACCCTTGGGAAGATGGCGAACAGAAATTGGGAAACCCAGATAAGTCAAAGGGAGAACCCCTATCTGAAACCTTAAGATATTAGCAATTCTTCTCTGTATGGGGCTCGGCGTGTTGAAGAAGAATATGGAAGACTTCTCCTCATTAATCAATTGTCCTGAAGCAACAAGATATATGTCCAACACCTGCCTCAAGTTAGTAGCTTCCCTAACAGTAGCCATCCCCATCAGGGCAGTATCATCAACAAACTGCAAATGAGATTGCGGAGGCAAGTCTCCACCCCATCGCCAACCTTGAATGATGCCAAGCTCCACCCTTCTTTTCAACAAATGACCAAGGCCTTCCACAAGAAGCAGAAAAAGATACGGAGAAAGAGGATCCCCTTGGCGCAAACCCCTAGAGGCACCAAAAAGTTCAGAATGATCTCCATTTATCAAAACTGAGAAGGAAACAGACGTGACACAGCTCATGACCCATTGGATCCACTCCTCACCAAAACCAAAAGCAACAAGGATCTTCTGCAAAAAAGACCATCTAACCCTGTCATAAGCCTTAGCCATATCCAGCTTAATGAACATAGCCTTCTCATGGGAGTTGTCCATGGAGTGGATGGTCTCCGTAGCAATGACAACCCCATCAAGAATCTGCCGACCTGCCACAAATCCACTCTGTTCCTCCGAAATCAACACTTTAAGCCACTTCTTCAGTCTCTCAGCCAATAACTTTGAGATGATTTTATAAGCCACATTGCAAAGAGAGATAGGCCGGAACTGAGATAACCTATCAGCCCCTTCACACTTGGGTATGAGAGCAAGGAAGGTGGAGTTCAGAGCACGAAGCATCTGTTTATTCCTTTGGGACTCAAGGACAACAGCCAGAAGATCCAACTTTATGATATCCCAGAATTCCTGAAAAAATTCAATCGGGAAACCATCGGGACCAGGAGCTTTACCCTTCTTCATCTGAAACACAATCCCCTCCAGCTCATCAAGAGAGATATTTTTCATCAAATACTCATTCGCCTCCCTAGAGACCAACTGAGGAATACAAGAAAGAACCTGTGCTTCCTCAACAGAGCCCCCTTGTGAATCCTCCCTAAATAAAGTAGCAAAATACTGAGATGCCTCAGCAGAGATTTCTTGAAACGAGGCAAGACGTTCACCCCTATCATTCACCAGAAAAGGAATGGAATTACCATGCCTCCTATCCTTCACAGAATTGAAGAAGAAGGCGGTGTTTTTATCACCTTCCTGTAACCATTCAACCCGGGCCTTTTGCTTCCAATAGATTTCTTCCCGCAATTCAAATTCCTCAACCACTTTCAAAGTCTTAGCCTCCTCCCTTAGAAGATCCTCAGAGGCCCCATTCTCACGAATCAACCGCGTAATATTATTCAACTCCTCCTGTGCGGCAACCTTAGCATGAAAGATATTACCAAAACATCGCCGATTCCACCTTTTAAGCTGATATTTGACAAACTGAAGAAGCTTGGAGAATGTGTACATTGCCGTACCAAAAGTTGGTCTACCAATCCGCCACCACTCAGCCACATAATCATGAAGAGTGGGATCCCGTAACCACATAAGCTGGAACTTGAATGAGGGAGACCGAGGCCCCCGTGCAGAGATAATACTAAGCTTAATAGGCCAATGATCAGAACCTCTCCAATCAAGAATTTCAGATCGAGTGGACCATAAGTTTCCAACCCAATAACAGGAAACCAAGAAACGATCTAGCCTCTCAGCAACACAACTCTCACCAATTCTCCTATTATTCCAAGTGAAGCGACCATTACTAGGTAGAACATCAATAAGATTTAATTCAGAAATGCTATCTCTGAATAACAGAGCAGAAGGCTCCAACCTAGGAATTCCACCTCTTTTCTCAGACAATTCCACAATAGCATTAAAATCACCAGCCATAACCCACGGATGGTAAGGAGCTAAGCTACGAACAAAACGAAGATGGGACCATAGAAGTTGTTTACCCAAAAACTCAATAGGAGCATACACATTAGAGAGGAGAATATACTCACCAGTCTCATACCAAGAGGCGATAAGGGATATAGAAGATCTAGAGGACATCCACCATAGGGGGAAAATCTTCCGAGGGTTCCAAAAGCAAGCCACCCCTCCAGAAGCACCAAGAGCCCCCACACACTGGCATTCACCATATTTCCACAGCTTAGGAGCCATGGCCAACATATTATCTACAGATAATTTAGTCTCCTGAAGAAAAAGAACATCCGGAGAATGATTCCTAACCAAATCACGAACAACTTTTTGTCGAGGGCCACTGTTCAAGCCCCTTACATTCCATGAGAGAACAATCATTTCTGGGGGCATGAAAAATGTGAATCAAGAGTCTTGACTGACCCTGACTCCACCAAAGTTTCCCCAGTTAATTTAATCTTCTCCATATCCTTTTTCCTTCCCAGCTTGGAAGTCCTGTCACCAACCCCTTTCTTCAGTTCATTTTGCTGAATACCTAAATGAGAGGAGGCCAAAGAGCTCTTCCCCACATCCTTGCCACCTTTCAGGGGCAATGGGGAGCCACCTCCACCACTCTTCGAAGCTCCAATAGAAGATTCTTGTTCAGTCTGGACAATCAATTGTTGATCTGTATCCATCTGCCCAACCCCAATCTCCTGCACATCCTGCATGGCCTCCAATGGTGGCCCATCCTGTCCTGTACCCAAAGTTCCCTGATCCAAGTTCAGCAACCCCGGATTCACTTCCTCCTGGCTGAGATCATCCAGCACCTCAAACCTATTAAAAGTTTCATCATCCTGCCTCTCCCTCAAGGTCCGCTTCTGGCCCCGATTCCTATTGCGAGCCTTAACAGGGACATAACCATCATCTCCATTACCATCACCCGGAATAGGCTCCTTACCATTATCAGTCCTAGGAGGATTACGAGAAGGCTGAGAAGGTTGGGGCCCCACAGGCTTAGCCCTAGGGCACCTACGCTGCAAGTGACCATATTCATGACAAAGACGACACCGAAAAGGTAGGGTTTCGTAATCTAGCTGTTGAACCCAAGTATATGATCCAGCACTCACTTCAACAGAATCTGGTAGTGGCTTGCTTAAATCAATTTCTACACAGATACGAGCAAAAGTCATTACCTTTTTGTACTGCGTCTGTTGTGAAGACCCAATAGGTTTACCGAGCATTGAAGCCACCAAATGCAACACGTCATCCCGCCAACACTCAACTGGAAACCACGGCAACCGAACCCAAACTGGAATCCGACTCGGTATTGCCTCAGTCGGGTTGAAGCCAGCATGCCATGGCTTGATAAACAAACCCACCTGGTTATAAAAATAGGGGCCACCCTCGAAGACCTTATTCCGATCTGCCATGCAATCAAAAGAGACCATAAAAAAGTTGTTCGCAAGGAGCCTAATCTCCATCTCCCCCTCCGGCATCCAAGTCCGTTGAGCCCAGGATTCCAAAAAATGCAGCGAGACTCTCAAACCCATGAACTTGCAATAAAAAGAGTGCCTTGAATAGTATTCAATATCATCTGCAAGCATTTCCATCGGGATAATCAGCTTCGGTCGCTCTTTGCATCTTTCCAAACACCCATTAATCTTCGTAATTCGGGAACCATTAACCGATCCTAGATCATTCATCTCCATCTCTGAAGAAAACAGCGTATTATCAAAAACATTCACTCCATGCGCCGAAGGCTTCGAACCAAATGCTGAACGGAAATCCAATTTGGGGCTAACCCCAGATGTTTCCCCACCCGGCATAGCAAAAAACAAGATCCCCAGCAGGCATGCAAACCCCCAGGACACTTTAGCAAGAAATGGAAAAAAGAAAAGACCCCAAGGGCAGGATCAAAACCCTTCCACCCACAAGCCACCCAAACAGTAGCAAGAAGGCCTCCAGAAAAGAAAAAAACCCCACCACCACAGCCCCGATAGCTTCAAACCCCCCCCCACAACGCAGAAGCGAGCAACACACAGAGAACGAGCTAGGGCACGGTCGCCCTAGCTCGGATTGCAGAGCACGCAAACGCCATCTTATTCCCGAATGGACCTAATATAAATCCCACGTAAGATAAATTTATTTGCTTGTCCTCCATAGAACATGTTAGGTCAGCCAAAAAATAGATCTATATGCAAACTCTTCAAGTGTACATGATATTTTCCAAATCTGCAACTTCAAGGAATGATTGTCCTTCAACTTCCCATTCAACTGAAATATATTATCTTATCTTCATTATTAAAAATAAAATATTTATCCACTAAGAAATGTGGAATCTCCCATACTAACACACTGTACAAAAAGTAACAATGATATACAAGGTTGATCACTGTCATTCATATCTTTCAAGAAACTTCACAAAAAGTCAACAAATATTGAATATGGCTACATCTGATGAACTCAAAACTATATTTATAATTAAAAAAGGTTATACCAACTTGTGGTGAAGTGTGGACCCAAAAAATGACACACCGAATCACAAAACTATTAAAGGAAATCCTTAGCCGATTTCCTAATAATCTATACTTTTATGGACCAACTTTATCTGTACATATGTCATCACAAATGCTTCCAAACTATGCTAGGATGATCATAAAAATGTTGAAATCAATGAAAACACTAGATCATGCAATATATATACACTTTATGCTCATGTTTCTAAACTGCATCATCAATGATAGACTTCCAACTTCCAACTTGCAATATATATCTAATCTTAGCTATTATCAGGGTTTGGCAGATAAACCCTAAAGGGTTTATTCAAGGTTTGACATAATTTTTATATTTCTTCATTGATTATCCATTGGAAATTATCGGTCACTTAAGTTATAACTTAAGCTCTTTGGGTCAACCTACCACCAGCCCCTCAACCTAGGTATCACCAACATGGTGAGTAATCTGGGCTTTGATCTTTCCTAAGCATGGAAAAAAATATTTGATCAAACATGATCAATGGTTGAGATTTGGTGATTAACTATTGAGTGGCTCCTATGCATGTATACTTCTAAGAAAATGACATCAATAATCAATCGTAGAAGTGCAGAAATGTGACAAGTGTCTAGATGGGATTGAGAATATGGCACTAAGTAAAGTGTGCTAGGATTGAAGATATGATGGTGTTTGATACTCCATGAAGAAGATAGTAGGTCCCCATTGTGGCTTAGTGAAAATTCTATATGGCAACAATAGATCATGGCGCAAAGTTGGAGATCAACAAAAAAAATTTAAAGTTGGATTCTCTTAATGGAAAGGTGGTGGAAAATGGTAGAAAATACGGTGTAAACGATGGAAGTAGCTATAGGGAATGGAAGTAATTGTTGTAACCAATCCAACTATATATTTAATTGGTGTTTGAGAGGTATGGTTAGCAACATCAAAGCTTAGTCATCTACAAAATTAGTTTTAGATCAAATCATGCTAAGAATGATATTTAATTTGTATCAAAACCTAGATTTTCGATAAGCTAAATATAGAAAACTTAGTCAATCAAGTTGGTGGTGCATGGCTTGAGGCAAGAATGCTTGCCAATGAATAAAAGAAGAGATGAATCTATTAGAAATGAGTGGTGTTGTGAATTTTGTGTATGTGAATGCTGCAAAAAGAGTACTAGACTATAACACAAAAAAAATCCTAGGGTATGCATTCAAAATAGTAGAGGTGTGAAATAGATCAATGTAAGGGGAGAATATCATAGTATAGAGATATGAGTTGATGAGATAGTAGTAGTAGAGAGAATTCTTGCAGATAGGCAAATCAGAGTTTCAGTAGCTGAAAACTAAGTTTGTAACACATAATTGGATTCATTTATGAATCATATGTAATCTAGAGCTTGTAGCTCCATAATCCTGATTGTAAATCTAATTGGTTGGTTCCATCAGAAAATTGATTTGGTGCTCTGAGTAGGGAGTAGGTGCTCTTAAATCAAGGAATTGGTATCTTCTTAATGTTGCTACCCTTAAACTTTGTAACCAATGAGGTTCTATTCTAGATTAGGATAGTAGGTTTTAGCAGCTATTCTCACTATGGTTTTTCCCATATTGGGTTTTCCACACATATTTGGTGCTATGTGTGCTTGTGTGCATTTTATTTTTTCTACATATACTTTTTTGTTGGTTTAAAAGTATTAAAGAACTAGTTTTAATTTATCTACTAATTCACCCCCCTCTTAGTAGATATTTGTGTTCCAATAGATATGTTGGTCCAACTCAACATATGAAATCATATTAGTAGTCATATTCTACTATCTCAAAGAGAAAATGGAGAGAAATAATTGTATAAAAATTGAAAGGGATGTGATACATCTAAAATAGAGTTGTTTCTTCCTAATTAGAACAACATAATGCAACAATGAAAATAGTTAGATGACTTGCAAATTTATCTATTCTACCAATTTCCAAGGGTATATATGGAGGTTAGGGGTTAAAAAAGAAAATAAGGAAATAAAGATTCAAAATTAACACCTACAAAAAAGGTTAACATAAAAAAAAGGCATAGAAAATGGGGAAAAAATGTGTTTAGACATGAAGGTAAGAAATATATACTCAACATATCCAAATGAGAGAAGAGGTAAAATGATAATTCTCATTAATAGAAAGGAATAAATATGTTTATAGTTGCAAAATGCATCAATCTATAGTTTCTACTAAAAATAGGAAGAAACACTACAATGAGAACAAAAATGCCTCTTATTCATCTGAAGGTCATAGGGAAGAGATAGGGTGTGTGATTAGAAAGGAAACCCTAGCCTGAAAATGCACAAATTAATTCCAAATATGTGTACCACACATCCCAAGATGAAAACCTACTAGAAATGTCTTGAAACCAAATCCATGCGATGAGAGACTTGGAATACTTTCATTTAAAGCATTTTATGTTTAAAAGACTTGTTATTTTTGTTAGTTGACATAACTGGTGGTAGATTATAGATTAAAATTTTACTTATTTTGCTTTATCTTTAGGTAAATTAGTGGATATATTTGAAGTAATGATTTATGATTAAATGCATTACTTTATGATGTTATTGAATGAGATAATTATGTTGCGTTGATATTTTACTACCATAATTGTTATCCTTTTCTTAAGGGTTTTGAACAGGGTATTTTAAAGATTGATGAAGTGGTTAAACTCTCTATTTAAATTATGATGGATGAATACACCATAGATGGGCCCTACTAGATAATGAGTCACTCAAGTCCAAATTGGTTATGGAACTTCTACTTACAACGCCAATCAGGCATAGTTCTCTTTAGTCTAGTTTCAGTTCTATTTTAGTTTGATTGTAATCTTTGGTTCGATTGCCTTAAGTCTTGGAAGCTAACGCCATGTTAGAAATTTAATAAGGATATTGTTATAAATATCCATGTTTGATTTTAGTTAGGAGTTAGAAAATTTCAATCAGATTTATGTAATTCCACAACAATACTTTTTTCTACGTTCTACTTTTGATCAATGAGAATGAAAGCAAGGAGTTAATTCAATCACCATGTTAAGGGATCTTACATGAGGAAGAGCAGGGCCTGCTCAATCTTTGAAATGATCTTGTCTTGGTATTTTGTTAAGTTATGCTATTTCTGATTCATTTGTATTCAATTTGAAGTAGATGTTGATTCTAAATTGTTAAGTTGTTAAATCATTTCCTGACTTAGTGAATGTTAATTTTGGATAGTTAATTTTGCTCGAATTACCTTTCATGTTTCAGTTTATTATGGCTAGATTAAGTTGTTGGAACCATTATAAGGTTTATCAGATTAATTGGATTTAGATGTTTCTTGAAGTAATTAAGTTTGGTATTTATTTATTAAGTTTCATTAGAAGTGATGATAGGAACTTATGGAAAGATGAAGTTGGAGTTTGTTGAAAATTTGTTCATGGAGATTAGTCTTTATGCTTTCTAGAGTAATTGTCATTTCCTCACAATTCATTTTTTTTCTTAAAATAGTGTTTAATATCCAACAATTAATTATGGATTTCTTTTAGAAGCAAAATAGAATTAGTTTGGATTTCGTGTTTTAGATTAAGGATTAAAGTAATCATTAGTTGTCTCCATGAATCATCCTAAATCAAGTTCAATAAAGTTAGAAATAAGTCAAAAAATTTTTAAATTAGAAAATAAGATAGAATTAAACCTTAAGAATCAGTCACTTCAGTTTAGCTCCTGAGAGCTCCTGAAGAGCTCTTGAAGAGCTCCTGAGAGCTCCTGAAAGCTCTTGAGGTAGGAAAATAAATACCTGAAGTCATTTTTTATAGTGAAAAATGCTCCAAAGAATCTATGACAACTATTCTTATCACATATTACTCTGAGACACACTCGGTTCGATAAATAATTGATTAAATGATGCAAGTTGTGACATCAATGACCTTGCCCATCATTTTTGGCACTAATGTCGGGGATACTTAAAAGATCTGGCTATTTAGTGTGAATCTTTAGTGTTGATAAGGAAGAGAGATATGAATTGTGGATGAGACAAAACAAAGACCATCTAGGAAGGTTTCTTCCATGAAACATTGATTTTTGAAGAATTGTTGATTTTGATCAGGAACAAGACTTTCAACAATACCAAATCGAAAATCAAGAAAATAATCAAGAACATCCAATTGAAAATCAAGAAGAAAATAGAAATCCTTTTCCAAGAGAAGAAATGGGTGACCAACCAGTACATCCCCTAGCAAATAGGACCTTTTCAAATCCTATCAACCTTGAAAGATGACTTGATGAACCTCCTATGAAGAACATTTCACACTCAGTTCTACCTACCTTTAGGGGAAAAACTTTAGAAGACCCTGATCAATTCCTATTTGAATTCAAAATTTTATGCCAAACCTATGATTATGCAACTGATAATCAAAAGTTGAAGTTGTTTCCTTCTACTTTGAAAAAATCAACTTTAATATGGTTCATGGGTTTAGGATCATGAACAATTAGAACTTGGAAAAAAATGGAAACTAAATTCTTGGAAAAATACCGAGATTACTGTCGAGTAAGGGATAGGAAGGAGGAATTTTTTTGAATGAGGAAATTGGAGGACGAAAGTCTAGAAGACTATGTTGATAAGTTCCAATTTGTGCATAAGAGGTGTACTAATGGGTTAGATAATGAAATCAACAAAACAATTTTTTTGAGAGGGATTGATGACGAGTCAAAAGAGTCCTTGAATCTAATGGGAAAGGGAAACATTAACAAGCTTTCCTTGGATGAAATTGTTGAGATCTGTAGGAACTACCCTAGAACTAGAGTGGGGACTAGAAACTCTAGAAGAAACAAGGCTAATACCACTAATGTATCAGAGGTAATGAAGGAATTATCAAACATGAAGATTGATCTACTTCTGTATCTCATCATGCAAGGGGATAGGAAGAGCATTGAACCATTGCCAATTTATTGCTCCAAAAGTAGGGGAAAGCACCTTTTGAGAGAATACCCGTTAAATCAGGTTGATATTTGTGAGATTTGTGAAAAACCACACCCAACAAGTTCTTGTAATCTTTTGGCTAGCATAAAAACCAATTTGAAGAAACCACCAATAACTGAAGAAGAGCTGAATTATGTTGGTCAAAGGCCTCAAAAATTAGGGTACAATTGTAAACAGAGACAATATAATTCCACATCAAACTAGAATCAAAACCCTTGGAAAAGCTAGAACGAATGACCCCTCAATATCAACCACCTACTTATTGGGATCAACCCGAATGGATGAATCCCTAATGGAATCAACCAAAATGGCAAGCTAACCAACAGCCATAGTGGAAAGCCAATCAATCCTCATGGCAACATAATCAAAACCAATTCCAACCATACCAAAATCAAGGACAAAAATTCCCTTGGGGACAAATGCCTCTAGCACTTAATGCCCCTAATCCTCCCAATGATTAGTTGAACAAACCTCAACTGCCAACTCAACCGTTTACCAATCCAAGAAACACGCGTAATGATGCAAATTCCCCTGTTGTGAATGTTATTGATGTTAATGACATATAGTTGAGAAAGAAAACTGTGCAAACTACACCAGCAGAGAAAATTCAATTGAAAAATAAACCTCAGAGGAAGAGAAAACTATCATTCAAGCTACCTACCCTCAGAGATTGAAGGAAGAGAAAATCACTCTTGAAATCCCTCCACCTAATCACATGAATGTAGTCGATTCTCAACTTCTTAGAGAGTTGAAAAAGATTAACATTGAGATACCACTATTATAGGAAATCAAAGATATACTTGAGATAAATTAGTTAGTTAAATCCCTTTGCATGAAAAATATAGGAAGGAAAAAGAAAATTCCTTCAACAATTCAAGTAGGGACAAAACTTACTGATCTGTTATCAGGAAGACTGCTTCCACATAAATATAATGATCCTGGTAGCCCTATAATAATGTTGAGTATTAATGGAATTGAAATATCAAATGTTCTAATTGATTTAGGAGCTGCCATAAATGTTATCACACATGATATAGTACAAAAACTTGGGATGACAACTATTCAACCAACAACAACTATTCTACAGTTAGTTGACCAATATACCACAAAACCAGAGGGTATAATAGAAGAGATCATGGTTACCATAGACACATGGGATTATCCAGTTGACTTTTTGGTTCTTAAAGCCAAAAAGAAATATTATGGATATCCAATTATCTTAGGCAGACCATGGTTGGCTACTATTGTTGCTTTAATTGATTGTAGATATGGAAGCATGATCATATCAAATGGTAAAAAAAAAAAAAAAATTCAATCTACCCACCAACACAACCGTCAATTCAACCAAACATTGAACTTTGGGTGGATGAATATTTAGAGTCAGAAGGTAAAGGTATTGTAGAGTTAGCAATGGTTACTATAACTAAACATGTTCAAGAATGCGAAGAACAAGAATTAACTTTAGAAATTGAAAAAGAAAGTTGTCAAACAACATTACATGGATAAAAATCTTATCCTCTGAATACTCTTGTTGATAAATCAATAGATTCCACAAAGGAAACCGAAGAGATTACAATAGTTGGAGATAAACCTCTCAATATAAATTCATCTTTATCCCCAACTTAGGAAGAAGAATTGAAAGAAATTCTAGAAAAACACACAAAATCATTTTCCTAGGAGTATACTAATATGAGAGGAATCCATACTTTGATTTGTAGTCACCACATTTACACAGAAGATGTAAGACCAATCCTACAAGGACAAAGGCATATTAATCCTATTCTTCATGACATTGTTAGAAAAGAAATAGATAAGCTGCTCAAAGTAGGGTTCATCTACCCAATCTCTAATAGTCAGTGGGTTTCTCCATTGGTTATTGTTCCAAAGAAGAATGGTAAATGGTGGGTGTTCATAGATTATCGAGAATTGAATAAAGCCACAAAGAAAGACCATTTCCCATTGCCATTCATTGATTAGGTACTAGATAACCTAGTAGGAAACAACTACTCTTTTCTTGATGGCTTTAGTGGATATAACCAAAAACAAGTAGCCCCTAAAGATCAAGAAAAAACTACCTTTACTTGTCCTTGGGGCATATACGCATATACAGTCTTACCATTTGGACTATGTAATGTGCCTGCCATGTTTCAAAGAGCAGTGTTAGCCATTTTTGCAGACTTCCCCACTTCTTGTGTTGAAATTTATATGGATTATTTTATAGTCCATGCCAAAATATTTGATGAGGCACTCCAAAACTTAGAAAAGTCTTACAAAGATGTAAGGATCATAGATTATCACTCAACCATGAAAAGGTTCCATTATGATGACTAAGGGAATTGTTCTAGGACATCACATCTCAAAAGAGGGGATAAAGGTTGATCCCAAGAAAGTTGAGATCATATACAACATTGAAATCCCCAAGAACCAAACAAGAGTTCAAGGTTTTCTTAGCCATGCTGGGTATTATAGAAGATTTATAGAAGGATTTAGTAAAATTGCATCACCACTATTTACCCTACTCAAGAAAGAAGAGGAGTTTGTATGGACTAAAGATTGTCAAAAATATTTTGAGACAATCAAAATAACCTTAACAACTTCTCCAATCATTAAACGACCTATTTGGGGAGAAGCATTTCACATACATGCAAATGCATCCATTCTAGCTATTGGATTAGTGTTAGGACAAAATGATGACAATGATGCCATGCATGTAATTTATTACGTTAGTACAAATTTAAATCCTGTAGAAAGAAATTATACAACAGAAAAGGAATTTTTAGTTGTAGTATATGCAATGAACAAGTTTAGGCATTATATTACAGGTTACAAAGTTTACATACATACAAACCATGTTGCAATTAGATATTTGATGAATAAGGTTGTAGTAGCTAGACATATCATTAGATGGTTACTATTGTAGGAATTTGATGTTACTATCATTGATAAACCTGGAAAAGAAAATGTTGTTGCTGACTTTCTTTCAAGAATTGTTTCACTGGATAATCAAGAACCAATGGATGAACATCTATTTTCTATCTCAATTCATCCACCGTGTTTTTCTAATTTGGAAAATTACCTTGTAATAGGAAAATGTTCAAGTCACTTTAGTTAGAAACAAAAAAAGACATTAATTCGTGAAAGTTCTAGATTTCAGTGGATTAATGCTCTTTTGTTTAAATTGTGCCCTAACCATGTTTTGCGTAGATGTGTATATGAGTTAGATGTTTATGATGTACTACATTCCTTCCATCATGAACCTGAAGGAGGACACGATTCAATAGTGAGAACAGCTCACAAAATCGTAGGAGTTGGCTACTTTTGGCCATCAATGACAAAGGATGTTTCATTCTTTGTCAAACACTGTGATGAATGCCATAGGATGGGAAGACCCACACCAACCATGGAGATGTTGTTTCAACCACAAATAGCTCTGGAACCATTTGAAAAATGGGGCATCAATTTTGTAGGACCTGACAATCCACCTTCAAGAGGGAAATGTTACATCCTTGTTTGTATTGATTATGCAAAAAAATGGGCTGAGGTGAAGGAATTACCAGCAACAACTGAAGATAAGGTTGCATATTTTGTGTACAAGAAAATTCTACAGAGTTTGGTGCACCAAGAGAAATTATTTCAGACCAAGGACCATAGTTTGTATCAATAATGATGGAAGCATTTTTTTAGAAATACTAGATGAATCATAGAAAATATTCGCCATATCACCCTTAGGTGAATGGACAAGTGGAGGTTACTAACAAAGAATTTGAGAATATTTTGACAAAAATAGTTTCATTGAGGGAAATAGATTGGGTAGATAGGTTGGATGAAGTAGTCTAGGCCTATAATACCAGTATGGGAAGAAACCAATTATGCCAATTGAATTTAAATTAAAAACATTGAAGAAAATAGTAAAAATTGGAATTGATCTACTAGAAGCAGAGAAAAGCATAATTTTGCAGCTTAATAGACTTGATGAAATGAGAATGAAGGCACTTCAACATACAAAGGTGATTCAAAAGCAAAGGAAGGAATGACATAATAAACATATTATGTCTAGACAGTTCAAAGCAGGGGATTGAGTGTTATTATTTGACTCTAGATTTGAAGAGTTTAAGGGGAAGTTCCATACAAGATGGTTGTAATGCAGAATAAAAGCTTTGCACAATAGACAACAAGGAAGATTGATTAGAAGAACACATGCATACAATACTAAAATCTAGAATGCAAATTCATTCGTTAAGCAACAAAGAACATGGGAAAGTAAAAACGTAATTAAAACTAGAACAATCTCACCAATTTTCAAACGTATTTCCATGATTCATCTCGATTGACCTTCTCCATTTTTCTTGTGTAGTATAATTGCCCTCATATTTTCAAGTTCATGCAAGTATAGCCTAAGATAGTGATTAGAAAAATATCGAAGATTCAAGAAAAAGTACTCTCCAAAGTTACAAAATTCGCGAGAGAGGTTGGAATGAAGAATGACAAATCAATTTATAGAAAATTGATTATTCGAATGACAGGTCAAGATTGAAAGATCAACGGATGGTTGAGATCGACAGATTAGACATGCATTCTGATAACTGACAGTAATGACATGAGTGATTCAAATTAGAAATAGAATTAAAGATTAAATAAATTATTTAATCTTCAGTTCGGCATTCGAAAACATTAGAAATATCTTTGCATGACAAAGATAAAGATTGATTATAACGACTCTCTGTTCGAATGCACGCACAACATTTAATTAATTAAATAAGACTATTTAATTAATATGCATGTGCATGCAAGTGAGTTAGAACTAGACGATTGACTAACTTGACGAAGAGATTACTCGAGACAGCCACTTAGAAATTAAATCAAAGGTTAACTGAGTGATTAAAATATATGTCGAGTCGAGTAAAAGTGAATACTTAGATAACTGACATAATTATCTAAAATATAGAGGAATGAGTTAAAATAGAATTTATGAATTAAATAATTCATTTAATTCAAGACTCGATGTTCGAAGAATAATTAAATAAATAAGATTTATTTAATTTGACAAGACGAATAAGGTTAATTAGTAATTAAATAAAAAGCATTTATTTAATTAATCAGATAGAATAAAGAAAAGTGTGAATTAATTAAATAATTAAGATTATTTAATTAATAGAAGATGAATTAATTAAATAATTGACATTATTTAATTAATAGAAGAATTAATGTTAAGATGAATAATTAAATAATTGACATTATTTAATCATGACCATGAAGAATACGAATTATGAAGAATATGGAAGTCGCGGGCCTAAACCCGATTTCGGTGTCTACATTTGCCCCTCTTTGATACAATGTCATTTAGGCGTTGCGTCAAAGAAAGTCGATAAAAATATGCCCGTCATGCTCCAGATTAAAACAGGTGAAGGTATGCCCCCTCGGGAAAATGGACAAATTTCTGAAATGTTCAGAAAAATTTAGAAATGCTCCCGATTAGTTCAGTAGATAGGTAGAAATGCAATGCAGTTGACGGAATTGGGTTCAAAAAAGGGAGGGACGGGTATGGAATGATAGAAAATGGAAGTTTACATGGCCAGTAGGAAAGAAATGCCACCTAAGCCCTAGGTATATATTTGAATTGGGGTGAAAAACTATTCATTTGCACCCACCTAGCTTAGAGATTTGAAAATTTGCTCTGACTTTCAGCGACGATGTCTCCAGTTCCAACCACCCATCATCGTGCATACAGGATCCGGACATACCAGAGACCAGCCGGTGCGGACCCCCCGGTATGGACCTAAAACTTGACTTTTCAAAATTTTTGATTTGTGCATTATTTAATGCATTTAATTCAATTTTTAGTTATGCGTCATTTTTCATTTTGCACCGCATGTGTATGCGTGAATGACGCATTTGACCGCAAAAAGCCACATTTGAAAGTTCACGCCGGTCATTTAGAATAGGCTTTAGCGAATAAATGCATTTGTTTATTTTTGTTACGCATTTGACATTTTGCAACGTATGTGCATATTAATAGCCACATTTGATTTCCTGAAACACATGTGCATAGTTATAGCCGCATATGTGTGTTTAGAAATGCATTTGACATTATGCAATGCAAATGATAGTTTTATGATGCATGTGATTAATATGAGCCGCATTTGCTTAAAAATGACGCATATGTAATTTGTGAACCGCATTTGTTGAAAAGCGACGCATGTGTAAAAGAATGATGCAGTTGCATTTTAAAATAGTCAGTTTGCATTAGAATAGATGATTCAGGCTAACATGAGGCATGTATAATGTTGTTGCAGGTTGTATTAGACCCTATCTATACTCGGGAGTCGAGACCCATGACGTTTCGATTCAGAGACAGCTTGCGGCCAGCCGAGCGACGGACTCTATGGCATTTGGGTTTGTTGCATATGACCGATATGCCCCATATTCGGGCAAATCGGAGATTACTGACGGCGTTATGCGAGAGATGGCACTTGGAGACATCGTCCTTCCACTTACCGACTGGAGAGGCCACGGTGACTTTAGAGGATGTGTATAGGATACTAAGACTGCCGATTAGAGGGACACGGGTGTTCTATGATACCCAGAGGGGTATAGCTGAGATGTGCAGATATTACCCCCATGCAGACGTTAGACAGCTAGGGGTTGATGACTATGAGATTAGGTGGCGCGTATTGGCTCAGAGGTATAGACAGTTAGACTGTCTAGTAGCCACCTTGATAGGTAGTATTGTACTGCCTGATCGCCGAGGTCATCGATTCCCTGTGGGATGGGGGGAGATGTTAGTGGGCATGCTCGAGCAGTGAGTTGTATATGCCTAGGGTTCCTGTGTGCTAGGGATGTTGTACTTCCACTTGCATGATATTGCCTATAGAGAGGCACAGTCAATGAGTTACGGTACCATGCTCCTGATGGTATGGGCGTGGGAGCATATCACTATATTCAGACCACTTGTTATAGTTGATGTACCTCATGGAGCACCATACACCTTCCGTTATGCGGGGGCCACCACACAGCACTATATTGGGGACACAGGCTATTTTAGACATGCTATATACATGATGCAGGAGTTCACATGGAGACCATACCTAGGGTGCGAGCAGTGGTCAAATGAGGACAAGCACCTGCCATTTTGTAGACAGACATAGTATCTGGTGGGACGAACAGTGTCCCATATGCACATTATAGAGCGGCAGCTATCGGACTGGGTATTGAGACAGTATGGAGAGGTACAGGATGTACCTCGAGGGAGAGCACAGTTTGCTTGGTCATCACGAGAGGTCCTACTATGGGGGCTAGAGATTCTAGTCGCCACTGTAGAGGCAGATATTGATGGGCTACATGCACTTCCCTAGAGATGGAGGGACAGACCAGCAGATCTAGGGACCACTCTAGCTTATGAGTAGTGGTGGGCCATACACAGGCCGATTCCCATGACAGATCTAGGGCAGCCAGCACCGGTAGAGCGGCATGGTACAGCTCTACGAGGCAGACGAGGTAGAGGAGGAGGCCGAGGCGGCAGAGGAGGCCGTGGTGATGGAGGGGATGATGGCAGAGGTGGCCGACATGGAGGCAGGAGAGGGAGGTATGGTCGACGGGGATGAGGAATAGCCTTTTCACCGATCTAAGAGGAGAGAGGAGGAGAGGAGGATGTGGCCATGCTAGATGTGGCCAGAGGTGGTGAGGAGGAGCAGCCGACAGAGGCAGTTATCCCAAACATCCTAGATATCCCAGCAGAGGTAGAGGTAGGTGCCGAGGAGGCGGTTGGAGAGGAGGCAGTTGGAGAGGAGGCAGAGGTTGATGCCCTTGGGTTGCTAGGTACCTACCAGGAGGACGATGATGAGGATGATGATCACGAGAGAGAGATCCGAGATTAGATCCTGGAGGAGATCAATGAGGAGGAGGATGGGAGAGACAGGGCCAAACAGGATGAGAGAGAGGCAGAGGATCCAGACATGGATACATTGCGAGCCTAGGTTGCCTCCTTGGAGGATCAGATGAGAGTGTTGATGGCCGAGAGGGATGCCTACAAGGTAGAGAGAGACAGAGCCTTGATGGACAGGGATCAGGCTATTGCCCGACAGCAAGAGACTGAGCAGAGATTCACAAAGCTCAGGTCATTATGCACAGGACCATCAATAGCATTTGCCAGAGATTTGGTCAGAGCCGGAGAGAGGGAGAGATACTACCGAGACTTATATGAGGCAGAGGTTCCCCTAGAGAGACGGGCTCCTAGTTTTTCAACGGCACATAGTAGCAGGTCCCAGACTAGGACCCACACACAGACGGTTAGCATAGAGGGGGTGGATCAGCCATGTAGAGCAGGGCCCTATGATAGACCTCCCACAACTCAGAGATCAGCAGGTTCCCGACATCATTCTCCCACACACTCCCAGCATGATGGCAGTGGCAGTTCAAGATAGAGATACTGCTTGAGATTATTTTGAGACATTGTATTTTGGTCTTATAGCCTGCGGGCTTCCATGTATTTGTGATACATTATGACATTGTGATGTGACACATTTGAGTGATATATATATATATATATGATTTTGGTGGCAATTCTCATGATATGCATTTCTATGTATGGATTATGTAGTCTTTATTTATACATGTTATGTTTATATGATATGCCTATGTGATGGATGAGTATATGTATTTTATGATGTTTATGCAGCTAATGAGATAATGTTGATCCTACACGATGCATGGTTCTTTATGATGTATGATCCTATATGATTATGAGATGTAATGTGATGTTATATGTATAATGCAGATGACATGTGTGTTAATGCAAATGTAATGTGATGCACGTATTTACAGTTGATTTGTACATGAAATGCTTATAATATGTATTGGTTTTAAATGATTATTGTCTATGATGCCATGGTGATTTAGATGTAAAATATGCCTATATGTATGAATGTTTCTAACATGTATGTTGATGCAGGATGATGTACACCGTTTTGTGTCACAGGACTTCGTCATAATGCAAGAAAAAGGAACTGTTAGTACGGAAAGAAAGATCGACAAAGAAGGAAAAGATAGAAGATAGATGTTAGGATTAGGAATCTTTGATATTTTTCTGTATCACAAAAGGTATTGCACTTTATCATCATTGGGCGAGACGAATACAAATGGAGAAAAACACCATGATATGACATAGATCAAGGTGTGCAAGGTCATCCACTTGCTGATAACAGATAGTCGTAGACAAGGATTGTGACCAACTCATACCAAGGACACAAGTTGCCCCAGTCTTTTTGTCAAGACAAACCATAGACAACAAACAAAGTAAAAGACGGTTCATGAGACGTCATTGCTCCTCTAAATCCTTCATGGGACATCCTTGAGGAAACTAGTAACATGACTCAAAATCAAATTGAAAAGACAATTGACAGACAGCAGTCAAAGAAAATAGAATTTTGATACATTGTTGCTTCTCTAAATCCTTCATGGGACATCCTTGAGAAAGCTAGTAACATAATTCCTAGTCATCAATTCAAGATAAATGATATGATAAATAAGCCATAGAGTCAAAAAGCCAGTAAAATATTTTCCAAAATTTGATCTTGTTTGTTTGATTTGTTGATTGATAGAGGGACCGATTGATAGAGCCTGATTGCAGGAGATACACATACCGGATAAGACTGTGAGTCTGGTTTTGATGTTATGACTATCTGTATAAGGCATGACAAAGCCTGGTTTCAAAAAGACATGTATCGTATAAGACATTGAGTCAGATACCGTTGATGTGATAACCTGTGTAAGGCTATGTTTGATTGTTTGACCTTGTCGATTATGCAGGAAGGACTCATCTTGAATAAGACATAGGTTGATTTTTTTGATAACGTCTGTTGCCAAGAAGGACACATCCTGTAGCAGACTGTAGTTGATCTATTTTGATTGTTTTGTTTGGCAAGGTGTTTGATTTGACTTAGAGATATTGCTGACTTGTTCACCAGATTGATGCATGACTTGATACGATGTGTGGACAATTGACTGTGTGACGATAAACCCTAAAGGACTAACCTAGTGTGGCCTCGGGGGCTCATCGATTAATGGCCTTGCCTACGTTATACATGCAGAGACCTCGTAGTTTGAATTGACTTGACTGGCAAGACTGATTACAAATAAAAGATGTGTATGAAAATGAATGCGACGAACCCTAATGGACTGACCTAGTGCGGCCTCGGGGGCTCATCGATTGATGGCCTTGCCTATGTTATACACGCAGAGACCTCGTAGTTCGACACAACTAATGACCTTGTCATATAGACACATGGATTGACTCAGGACATTATGCAGACAAACCTAAATGTACTGACCTAATGCCTCGGGGGCACATTGGCCTTGCCTATGTCCAGTCATAGAGGCAACGTAGTTCGACAAATGAAAAAGACTGACAAGTGCGACTAACTCTGACTCTGTTTTTGGATTTTTGAAATGTTTTGATTTTTTTGTCCTTTTGAAGTTTTCTGATGTTTTTGGATTTTTCCATGGTGTTACATCTTCCACATAGCCAATGTAAGAACCAATATGATGCATGTCAAGTGTTTACCCCCAGTCGAGTATAAGACCAATTGATTATGAATAGGGTAAGATGGGGGATATGAAATTTCGCTTGATGTCAATCATTCCAGGTAATGAGAAAGACTACCACTTATTAGGAATGATATATACAAGCGATGGACACAAAAGATAAGGGATATGTATAGGGATAGTCAGTATGTATAGGGATAAGGACTATGTACAATGATAAGGACTATGTACAGGGATCATGGACTATATACAATGATAGGGACTATATACAAGGAAGTGGACTATGTACAAAGTAGATTAGAATAATTGTAGACAAAGGAGCAGAGTTGAGTACACATGGCGCCTGTTTGCCAGGTTTTCACCATGGTACCTATCCAAAGCGCCACCGAAGTGATTTTCACTATTGGATGAATGATTTGTCTTTACTATTTTCCAGATTATCTAATTTTTTGTGTTACCAAGACGCCTGTTTGCCAGGTTTTCACCTTGATAATGATTTTTTTTTTTGATTTTTTGATTTTTTTGTATTTTTTCTAATTAAGACAAAGGCTCCCAGAAGCTATGTGTAGAACTTCTTCAGATGCATACTATTGATTGGTGAGGACAATGGTTCCCCTTCAGGAGTAGAGAGTTGGTATGCTCCTGATCCAAAAGCTTCAATATAAGGTCCTAACCAGTTAGGTTCAAACTTTCCTAGTTTTTCTCTTTCTACTTGATTCTTTGGGTTCTCCATTAAAACTAGGTCACCAATGTCAAAGTTTTTGTTCAAGACTCTCCTGTTATAGCTACGACGAAGGAGATTCTGGTATGCTTGGAGATGGTCTAGTGCCTTCTGTCTTCGCTCATCTAAAAATTCTAGCTCATGGAGTCTCGACACTCGGTACTCTTCATCATCAATGTGGCCTTTCAGGGATACGCTTAGGGAAGGAATCTCGACCTCAATAGGTAAAATGGCTTCAGACCCAAAGACAAGTGAATATGGGGTAGCACCAGTGGGAGTATGGATACTTGTACGATAAGCCCATAAGGTAGGGTTAAGCTGTAAATGCCAGTCACGACCAGCATCATTGACAGTCTTCTTGAGGATTCTAATGATGGTCTTGTTAGATGCCTCTGCTTGTTCATTACCTTGTGGGTAGTATGGAGTGGAAAAGTGATGTTGGATATGAAATTCATCACACAGGTGGCAGACTTCTTGGTTCTTAAATGGGCGGCCATTGTCAATGATTATGGACTGAGGGACACCATACCAACAGATGATATAGTTCAGGATAAATCTAGAAATCTGTGTGCCGGTAATGTATGTCATAGGAATGGCTTCAATCCACTTCGTAAAGTACTCAGTGGCAGTGATAATGAACTTGTGTCCATTAGATGATGTGGGGTGGATCTTACCGATGAGGTCAAGTCCCCATTGGGAAAAGGGCCATGGTGACGTGATAGGATGGAGCTCCTATGTTGGGGCATATATCAAATCTCCATGAACTTGGCATTAGCGAAATTTTGTTACAAAGACATATGAGTATTTTTCCATAGTAGGCCAATAATAACCCAGTCTCATAATCTTTTTGGCTAAGGTAGGACCGCTAGAATGGGAACCACATATACCCTCATGCACCCCACGCAAGGTTGCTTGCACTTCAGTAGAATCAAGACATCTTAGTAGGGTATTATCTAAGGCGCATCTATATAGGGTGTCTCTGACGATGGTGTATTTGGCTGATTTGCGGAGGAATGTTCTACGTTGGTTATTTGATAGGCCAATGGGTATGACTTTGGCATGAAGGTAATCATAGATTTCTTTGTACCATGGGGAATCGGGACCAACAATGTCACACAACATTTCAAAATCTAGGATATCGTAGGCTGGGACCAAAAGCTGTTCCACCAAGAACTCAAACTTAGGCATGTTGTTAGGAATGTCAAGAAGTGATGCAATTGTAGCCATAGCATCTGCTGCCCTATTTAAAACCTGAGGTATTTGATGAAATTTGACTTTGTCAAAGTACTCTTTAAAGCTATTTTCCATGTGCTTGTATGGAGTAAGCTTCTCATCCTTAGTCTCATAATCATCATTTACTTGTCTGATTACTAGTTGAGAATCGCCATATACCTGTAGGTTCTTGATTTTCCATTTGACTGCCATGCGTAAACCTATCACTAAAGCTTCATACTCTGCCATGTTGTTAGTGCATGGAAATGCAATCCTAAATGACTTAGGGATGGAATCACCCTGTGGTGTGATAAACAATATCCCAGCCCCTGAACCATGATTTGTATGTGAGCCATCAAAGTACAGTTTCCATGTTATGTTTGTGTCAAATGTGAATATGAACTCATCAAGAAAGTCAGCAACTAATGGGTGATCTTCCTGTATGGGTGCATCAGCTAACTGATCATCAATGACTTATCCTTTAATAGCTTTTCTTTCCACATACTGGATATCATACTCACTAAGTATCATAACCCACTTGGCCAGTCGTCCTGTTAATGCTACCTTGCTAAGAAGATATTTTAGAGGGTCTATTTTAGCAATCAACATTGTTTGATGGTTTAGCATGTAGCGCCTCAGTTTTTGGGTAGCAAATACTACTGCAAGACAGGCACGTTCAATGTTACTATAGATGAGCTCATAACCAACCAAAGTCTGGCTAATATAATAGACTGCCCTTTCATGACCTTCATCGTCATTCTGTGCAAGCAATGCTCCGAGTGATGAATGGGTTGCTGTGATATAAAGAATCAATGGTATCCCTTCAACAAGTGGCATTAAGATAGGTGGTGTAAGTAAATATTCTTTAATCAATTGAAAAGCCTCTTCACACCTAGGTGTCCATGCAAAGGGTACTCCTTTCTTAAGTAGATGTTGAAAAGGGTGTGTCTTGTCTGCTAGCTGCACTATAAATCTTCTGATAGATTGCAGCCTTCCCTATAATGTCCTTAGTTGACTGAGATTGTTGGGTGGTGGCATGTCCATGATTGCTTTTACCTTAGTAGGATCTACTTCAATGCCTCGTCTAGAAATGATATAACATAATCACTTTCCTGACTTGACCCCAAACACACATTTCTTTGGATTGAGTCTCACATTATACTTCTCCAGCCTCTAAAATACCTTGTGTAAAACTTGTAAATGTTCTACCCTTGTCTTGGATTTTACAATAAGGTCATCGACATAATCCTCCATACAAGTGTGTACTAGATCATGAAAGATAGTAGTCATGGGACGTTGATAGGTTGCTCCTGCATTCTTGAGTCCGAATGGCATAACATTCCAGCAATACGTTCCCCAAGGACAAGTGAAGGTTGTGTTAGGTTGATCTTCAGTGGCAATTCTGATCAGGTTATATCCTGAGAATCCATCCATAAGGGACAACATCTCATATCCTGCTGTCATGTCAACTATCATGTCTATATTAGGCAAAGGGAAGTCATCCTTAGGACAAGCTTTGTTGATATCTCTAAAATCAGTGCAGATGCGGATGCCCCCAGCTGGTTTGGTAACTGGTACAAGATTGGAAATCCAATCTGCATAGTCAATAGATCTGATGAAACCAACGTCTAAGAGTTTCTTGAGTTCTGCCTTGACTAATAAAGCAATTTGTGGATGCATTTTTCTCAACTTCTGTTTTACTGGTTTGGCACGTAGTTGTAAAGGCAAGTGATGTAAAACAAGTTCAGGATCTAACCTAGGCATGTCAGCATATGACCAAGCAAAATTTATCTGTCTCTATTCAAAGAAATCGTGGAACTCTAATTTCTCTTGTGTTGTTAATGACACTGCCAAATAAATTAGTCGAGGATTCTCTTTTGTGCCTATGTTGACTTCTACTGATTCTTCAATGAGCATGGGTGACTTTTCCTGTGCAATGGGGAGAATGTTCAAACCTCCATCCTTAGGCGCCTCAAAGAGGTTTTCACCTTTGGATGCGTCCTTTCTTTTTACTTTTTCATTGTCTAGAGGTGCCTTTCGGTTTTCACCTAGAGACTCATCTTTTTTATCTTGTTTATTCTTTTTCTCATTTTTGTGACTGGAGGGTTCAAAAAATTCCCCAAAATATGCTTTATTGTCCAAATCAATGGTAAAACCAGCTTTATGATCTCCATTAGGTATGCCTTCATGTAATCCCAGGAACTCAGCAATTGCTTCGTCATTCTCAAAAGTGTCTAAGACAGATGTATCTTGTTGATCCCAATCTATGAGTTGGGGATAAATTAAGGGAATGTCATCATCGGAGTTATCAAAGTCTAATGGGGTCAAGGTAAAGATTGAATTATTCATGTGATTACAAAAGTCTTGTACCAAGTCCGTTTTGCTCTTGGGTTTGGGTCTAGGTGGATGAATAGGTGGGCCTAATGCCAAGGTTTGACTATCGAAAATAGGTGGCTGAGGGTGCCAAGAGATAGGATTGAGTGATTCCCAATAGTAGTGTTTAAACCATTCCTCTTTTGTCATTTTCTTTGGTGGATAGGAATTTAAAGGATTAGGTGAAGAACTTAACATCAAGTCGAGTTCTCCAAATAACTTGTCAAGGTCCATGGAGGAAGTAGAGGATAGGGAATCCCACTCATAATCGTTAGAATCGGGGGAGTCACAATGATGTTGGTCTACTGGTTCATGAGATGTCTTAATATCTTCTGAAGCACGTACTTCCTCAAGTAAGGGTGATAGAGTACTAGGAACGCCAATCTGAATCGGTTGAAACCCTAGCCCTACTCCTTTTGGCCATTGAGAAACAAATATTGGTTCCACTCTACCTTCTTGGTTTAAACCTAAACCACTTTGTCCATCATAGTCTTTGCTTTGCATGATTTTGAAACCCTGACTTGTAGGAATGTGAGCAAGTAAAAGGGGTTCTTGATTATCTTCCTTATACAACCAGGAAGTGACATCTTTTGTATCTACAGCCTCTTTGCTTAATTCACCCCATTTCGTGAAAGTTGTTGTGGGGGGAACATGTATAGTGATCATAGATTGTCCCCTACCTATTATAGGTAAACCATATGACTTAGGAGGAACCAAATGGCTAACACAATAAGAAGTCTTCATGTAATACTCTCCACAACCCTTGTCTTGGATCTCGACCCTAGGAGTGGTAGGAAGTGAGGGTGAAACTGATGTTCGAGTGAGTGTGGACGGGTCAATATAAGAAGATGGATTAGACGGTGAGGCCTCTTGGTTGACTGAAACTTGACATTGAGGGAGCTCCTTTAGATTGGTGCAATACTGGAAAGGATCGGGATCACCATCTATAGTTATTTTGGTGCCATTGTAAGGGAATTTAAGACACTGATGATATGTGGAAGGGACCGCCTTCATGGCATGAATCCATGGTCTACCTAGCAGAAGGTTATAAGGGAGGGTGAGATCCAAGACCTGGAACTTTGTCTCCATTACCGCAAGACCAATTCTGATAGGAAGTGTTACCACCCCCTTTGATTTTTGTTCTTCATCATCATAAGCCTTAATGACAATACTCTTAGTGGTGTCTACACATGCTTCTGAGATACCTCATGCCTTAATTAATTTTAAAGTTCATAGATTTAACCCTGCTCCTCCGTCTACCAAAACTCGTCTAACCTTGGTGTCATCGACAAGGACTTCTAGATGTAAAGGGTCATTGTGGTTCGTCTTGTCCGTGGCATAGTCTTGTTCAAAAAAAGTGGCATGATGATTATTGGTCAAGTAGCCCACCATTTCCTAGAAACGATTGACATCAAGGTCATTAGGGACCGTGGTGTTTTGTAAAGCCTTATCGAGGATAGATCGGTGCTCCGGAGAGATACGCAACAATTCCAAGATTGAGATTTGGGCTGAGGTCTTCCCCAATTGGTCAAGTAGGTTATATTGTAACTTGGAAGGTTGAGGTGTTTGCTGTGATGGAGGGCCTAGGATAGTAAACTTAGTACGATGAGTATTGACTGCACACTCAGGATTAGCATTGATAGTAATGGTATTGATGTTTTGATCAGCGGCGCGAAGGCAATGAATGATTTTGCTGCTATCATAGTCATGTTTGATACTCGCATAATTGGTCGACATATTGGTCTTAGTACTCGAACTGGGGATAGTTCCTTTCCCACAGTCATGTAGTGGGTCTGAAAAGACTTGATGATCAATGTTGGATGTCTTTTGTTTTTGCCCACTAACCTCAATAATTCTCTTGTCAACAAGATCCTGTATGATATTCTTCAGTTGTTGACAGTTTTGTAGGTTATGTCCCTTAGTCCTATGATAATCACAAAAGGCATTGTCATCCCACCAAGATGGTTTAAACTGTCTTGGATCGTATTGTCTTGGTTCCTGCATCTATATGAGGTTGTGTTGTAACAGTTGTTTGAACACCGACTCAATGGGTTCCCCTAAGGGAGTGAACTCACGTTTTTGAAAATTTCCTTGGTTGTGGATGTTGAGTATTTGAGACCGTGTTAGGAGGTTGATTGACATCATTAAGCGTGTTGGCACAAGTATGAGGTCCTTGTAATGTGAGGAGGGGCCTTGCTTGTAATGTTTTAGCATCAACCACCCCATCATTGGTGACATTTTTGTTGCGAGACCAGAATCTGTTTTTATCAGTGGGGGTGTTTTGTACGATTGGGTTTCTATTAGATGTTGTCATTTTGATTTCACCCTTTTCAATGAGATCCTTCTCTATCATCACCCCTTTTTCCACGATTTCTGAAAAAGATATGTAGCAATGTACCCTTAAGTTACTCCTGAGTTTTGGATGAAGGTTTTCTTGAAACATTGTAACCTTTTGTTTTTCGGGTATCTCAACAAGACACCTACTAGCAATAGTTCTCCATCACTGGAAGAAAGCAATGAATGTTTCACCTTCATCTTGTGTTGTGTGGCACAAGGTTTCTATATTTATCTCATGGTCAATGTGGAAATAGAATTGCTCCACAAATTTCTCGACTAGTTCCCCCCAAGATCTAATGCCAGAATCTAAACCTGAAAACCATTCCAGTGCAACTCCTACAAGACTTCGTGGAAATAGCCTCATAAGATACGTGGGGTCGTAAGCGACATCTATGCATATGGTAGAAAATTCCCCGATATGTTCTACTAGATTGTGTTTGCCATTGTACTTAGGAAGATTCGGTATGACATATCCGTGAGGGAAAGGTGTCATGTACAATGATCTATCGAAAGGGAATGGGCATATGTCCTTTGGTGAAAATGATTTCTTAGTTGAGACCGACATGTTATCCATTTGCATTTGTAATGTGTGCATTTGTGTTTGTAGGACATCAACTTGGGTCAAAGATGTGCTAGGAGGATTCTGCGTATCCATGTATGTATTCTAAAATCCAAAGTCCTGTGATGGGTTTTGATTGAACGTTGGCATTTGAGGTGGATTTGGATTTGGAATGTTGGTAAATGTATTCTGGTCTGGTATCTGCATAAATCGGTGTTGACCTGGGTTCTATGTAAATGGATTCTGAGTACCACTCTGTGAAAAGGGATTCTGATTCAGAATCGATGTGAATTGGTTTTGACTTGGAATCTGTGTGGATGGATTCTGATTACCAATCTGTGAAAAAGGGTTCTAATTCAGAATCGACATAAATTGGTTTTGACATGGAATCTGTGTGGATGGATTCTAACTACCAATCTATGAAAAAGGGTTCTGATTTAGAATCGATGTAAATGGACTCTGACTGCTAGTTTGGAAGAGTGGATTTTGATTTCCATATTGGAAGGAGGGAATGCCCCCTGTTTGTGAAACGCTTGGTATAGTACTAGTGATTTGAGCACTAGGTATGGCCATCGACTATGGTAAGGTACCCATGATACTAGCAGTAGGTATGGTTGTTGATTGTGCACTTGTGACACCGACATATGATGTATGGGCTGATGTTTTAGGTCTTTTACTCCCAATAAGAGGACCAGTGGGAGTGGATGATGATGCCTCTGTAGTGAAATTAAATCCCGATGTCATGCTAGATGTACCAAATGGGGACGTATGGACTGTTGTACTCTGTGTAGATGTGCTAGATGGCATAGTTGTGCTGACCTGAGGTATAGTAGTACTAGCAGTCGTGGTATTTGTCCCTTGTGTAGGTTGATTTTGTAAGGTGCTAATGTCAAATCCTGGAGGTAAGGTAGCACCTTCAACTAGCAATTTTCCTAAAAACCGTTGATGATCATTTGCTAGGTACTCATCTACAAAAGAGGAAAACTCAGGGTCCTGTGCGGTAGCCTCTATGTCCTCTACTACAATGTGTCCTTGAGTGTTTCTAGTGGTGAATTTGTCTAATAGAGTCTTATGAGGTCTTGAAGAAAATGGATTGATGAACTCATTTGGGTTTGACATGTTTTCTCTCTCTTCTCTTTGACCTAGTTTCAACCATGTAAGACAAGCTCAATATGCGGGAAATGCAAGACTATATCTAGAAACTGTATGACTCTAGTCTATGTTTTTGGGATTTTCGTATGCAAATAATGAATGTCCTAGGATGACACTAGTCTAGACTCTAAAGATGCAAAGTCTAAGCAAGACCCTAAAGTGATCAAATCTATAAACCCAAGATGAAGGGACCAACTGCCTAAATTCAAACCAAGGTGTCAATTTAGTTAAGTCAAGGAACCAATGTAGGATGAGGATCAAAGACAAGTTGAGTTTCCTAACTAGAATGATGAGCTAGGATGAATCTATATAGGACAAAGTATAAGATGATAGGACTAGGTTCAATGACAAATTTTCTTGACACTATGACCTTTCTAGAGTGTAGATGGTAAACTACTAAAGTTTGTAAAAGTGACTTTTCTAGAAGTCTAATGCAAGGTGATATGTACCCTAAGATGAAGCTAAAATCTAATTAAAGAAAACTATGGTAACGACTGAATGAACCTAAAGGATGCAAAATTGAGCAAATCATTTCAGGTTTCTGTTTCAAAGACTGTTTGTGCGAAGACCACTGAAATTGGTATAACCGTGTTGACTGGACAGTGACTCTGAATTTTGGTTTTCTGATAATCAGACAGATGTGTCGTTTAATTTTCAGTTGCGGCTCAAAATTAATAGATGCGGTCCAAACTGATAGATGCGACTCTAAGTGAGAGATGCAATTCAGAATGTAACGCATGCGGTTTTTCCAAAGCAAATGCGAGCCAAACTAACACATACGACTCAAAAATTAACAAATGTGACTCAGAATTAAAGTTGCAACTCAAAATTTAACAGATGCAACTAGCAATGACAAATGGGACTCTAAAATTAATAGATGTGACTCTAAAAATTAGATGCGTGTTTCTGCTGGACAGTTACGACTCTACGAATTTTTAGTGACATGAAATTTAAACTGACTCTGTTTTCCATGATCAAATTTTGACAATCAAAGACAATCGTAAGACAAAGTGTTTTCAGTTTCAATTTTTGGACTCAAAGAACGTTTAAAGTGATAACAGACAAGCACATCCTAATAGGCCAAAGGCCTAGGGTTTGTATACTTGGTATAGCCCACCTATTATACCCCGGATTGGTGATGAACACCTTTCCTTCTCGAGAGCAGATAGCTTAGGAATTTGGTGGCATTGGCTCCCCTCCACAGCTCATTAACGTCTTTTGAGCACACCAATTCCGAATTC
This sequence comes from Sequoia sempervirens, assembly GCA_007258455.2. Lineage (NCBI taxonomy): Eukaryota > Viridiplantae > Streptophyta > Pinopsida > Cupressales > Cupressaceae > Sequoia > Sequoia sempervirens. The sequence continues at coordinate 65,949 of VDFB02371430.1, forward strand.
TTTGGGCAATGACCTCCCAAGAACTACTATCTCTACTCAAGGGGATCAATAGTGAGTATCTTCGGGCATGATATTGTACCCTGCACTAATACCAAGCAATGGCCACAAATAGGTTGGTCTCTACAACAAAGGGTATTTAATTCAGGCATTCCGTTCATGGGGTGTGATCCATACGGCGCGAGTCCCCTTTCGAATCCATCTCGTCGGAACCACACTCATGATTCTTGGGGTTTCCCCAAGAACCCACTTTTATATACCGGCTGGAAGTCCCTCGGGTTCAGGGTGCTACCGGTCTGAGTCGTCCTGGGGTGAGTACTTTTTCCCGCCAGAACAGGCCCAAGTTCTAGAGTTGGTAACCATTTCTCTTACACCCAAGATCACACGGATGCGCAAGGGGAGAGGATACTTCGATATACCAAGTCGTAAGGGTAACCAAACTTGTGCTTTCACACCAAACATAGTAGACACTTGTTAATTTTAACCAAACGAAAGATTTTCTATGCTACCAAACAATCTGTTTCAAAATTTAACTAGGGTCTTCGACAAGCGTCCTACAGAAGATGTCATTAGTAATTTTCAATATTGTCTTCGTTAATCATCCTACAAAAGCTTGTTAACTCCAAATGGCCACACACTGAAAATAAAATATCAGTAACACGAAAATCAATTAAAAATTCCAGATTGTCGAAAGCAAAAATAAAAATTTTACCAGTCAATTGCGTCGCTTCGTTACCAGTCACATGCGTCGTTTCTTTTTCAGTTGCGGCTTGGGAAATCAATTGCGGTTTAGGAATTGTCAGATGTGTCGTTTCTTTGTCAGATGCGGTTCAGAAAGTCAATTACGGTGCAGAAACTTCACATGCGTCATTCCGTACGAAAAATCTGCAAAAACCAAAATTAAAAGATCTACGGATTCGCGAAGATGGTGTCTTCACGTTGGGTTCACCAAATGTAATGCAGAATAAAAGCTTTGCACAATAGACAACAAGGAAGATTGATTAGAAGCACACATGCATACAATACTAAAATCTAGAATGCAAATTCATTCGTTAAGCAACAAAGAACATGGGAAAGTAAAAACGTAATTAAAACTAGAACAATCTCACCAATTTTCAAACGTATTTCCATGATTCATCTCAATTTCCCTTCTCCATTTTGCTTGTGTAGTATAATTGCCCTCAGATTTTCAAATTCGTGCAAGTATAGCCTAAGATAGTGATTAGCAAAATATCGAAGATTCAAGACAAAGTGCTCTCCAAAGTTACAAAATTCGCGAGAGAGGTTGGAATGAAGAATGAAAAATCAATTTATAGAAAATTGATTATTCGAATGATAGGTCAAGATTGAAAGATCAACGGTTGAGATCGCACGATTAGACATGCATTTTGATAACCTAGTAATTGAGTGATTCAAATTAGAAATAGAATTAAAGATTAAATAAATGATTTAATCTTTAGTTCGGCATTCGAAAACATTAGAAATATCTTTGCATGACAAAGATAAAGATTGATTATAACGACTCTCTGTTTGAATGCACACACAACATTTAATTAATTAAATAAGACTATTTAATTAATATGCATGTGCATGCAAATGAGTTAGAACTAGACGATTGACTGACTTGATGAAGAGATTACTCGAGACAGCCACTCAGACATTAAATCAAAGGTTAACTGAGCGATTAAAATAGATGTCGAGTCGAGTAAAAGTGAATACTTAGATAACTGACATAATTATCTAAAATATAGAGGAATGCGTTAAAATAGAATTTATGAATTAAATAATTCATTTAATTCAAGACTCGATGTTCGAAGAATAATTAAATAAATAAGATTTATTTAATTAAATGATGAAGGTTTTTTAAATGAATAATTAAATAAATAATGAATTTATTTAATTGTAGTTGAAATATGATAAAGAGTAAATTAGATAAGAATTTATTTAATTTGACAAGACGAATAAGGTTAATTAGTAATTAAATAAAAAGCATTTATTTAATTAATCAGATAGAATAAAGAAAAGTGTGAATTAATTAAATAATTGAGATTATTTAATTAATAGAAGAATTAATAGAAGATGAATTAATTAAATAATTGACATTATTTAATTAATAGAAGAATTAATGTTAAGATGAATAATTAAATAATTGACATTATTTAATCATGACCATGAAGAATACGAATTATGAAGAATATGGAAGTCTCAGGCCTAAACCTGATTTCGGTGTCTATAGGACCCATTGAGATAGATCAAATATTTAAAAATGGAGTTGTCCAATTAGTACCAATTGATGGAGAAAAGAGAGTTATGCTAGTGAATGGTCATCATCTGAAAACTTACAATAAGCCTGCATCAAAGGAAGAAGTTTTAGATGATCTACAACACAGAATTGAACATTTTATCATGGAAGATATTTATTCCATGAGAGAAGGTCTCTAAACCTTTGAGGAAGGCATGAATAAACAAGGTAAATTGAAAACTAGCAAATGGTGGTTTTCTTTCAGATAAAAAAATAAAAATAAAGGATGACTGAAAACCTACAAATGGTGGTCTATCTAAGTTAACTCCTAAAGGAACCCAAAGAACTCCAAAAATCTCTTGAAGGCTCCTAAAGATTGAATACTCTGTTTGGCTCAATAGCTCCTGATGACTCCTGAAGTTCCAAAGCTCCTGAGAGCTCCTGAAGACTCCTGAAGCACTCCTTAAAATCCTGACGATCTCAAAGGCTCTCAACTAATGTAATTCCAAAGCTCTTGAGAGCTCCTTAAGGCTCTTGAAGAACTCAAAGGCTCAAAATAAGTTAAGGTGTGCATTTAATGTAAATATTATTTTTCAATATTATTTTCTAAGGTAGTTAGACTAATTTAAAATAGGTAAATATTTATAAGTCTAGACATCTCTGTCATACTATTAATTAATGATGATAATAAATAAAATTTTAATCATTTCAAAAAGTAGCGGATGGTTGATGTAAGAAATGATGTGACATTGGATGATGTCAGTTAATGATAGTGGATCTTTTCATGATTCATTTGTATTTTCAAAAATCCTCCCAAGTACATATTGACATGTGTAAAGAACACCGCCAACCTTGTGAATTGAATTGAAAACTTCATGTTGTGGCATGTGGATTGTATAGAGTAGTAAAGGAAATTAATGCAAAAATTTAATGGCATGTCATGTCATTTTCAAATTGGCTACTCCCAAATCAAGAAAAAAATCATTCCACATTTTTGGTAAGGAATTTAGTCCACCATTGTTGATAGAGAAAGATGGGGAACAAGAGAAATGTTGAGCCTGAGAAGTTCAATCTTGATTCAGAAACTAGAAGATTGTTAGAAGAAGCTAGGTGGTTGAATTTTATAATGCAGTATGAAGGTTTCCAGCTAGAAATGGTTGAGGAATTTTTGAGAAACTTTCATGTAAATGTCACCAAAGTAAGGGGAGAGATAATTGAAGTCACTCCAAAAATTATAAGTGAAATTTCTGGAATCTTAGCTGAGGAAAAACCAATTGACAAAGGTTAGGTTAAATTTGAGAAATTGGTGGCTACATTTCACCAGGATCCAAAAAGAAATCTGAAAATTCAATTTAATAAAGGAAACTAGTGTGGCATAGCTCGTAATAGTTTGGACGATCCATGGAGAACTGTTGTGATGTGGCTCATGAAGTTCTTCACCTATGAAGGACAATATGGCATGATATTAGGTCCAAGAATGTGGCTATTAATACATTTGAGGTATGGTCAGACAAAACCTTCTGCTAGGATAAATCTTCCAGCATTTTTGTTCCAACAAATTTATTCCATGATTTTGAGAGTAAAGGCTAGGGGGAAATCTTTTATAAAATACTAGGGATAAATACATTTGATAATTAAACACCATTTCTTAAAAAAATAAATTGGGAAGTAGGGATGGTTAGAATTTTTTTTCGCACCTATAGAAAATCCAAAAGGGAAACCCATAAGGGGACTCGCAACTAAAAAGGAAAAAATTGAGAAAGGACAATCTTCTAAGAAAAGGGGGAAAATAAAATCACAAGATTTCTCTAGGGTAGGTTGTACTAGTTCCAAAAAGAGGAAGAAAAAAGTACATGAGGAAATCCCTAGCCATGCTGAGACCATAGTGTCCACCCCTGAAGAAACAGCTATAGTTCAAGCCTCTATTTCAAAAATTCCAAAAGAAATAGTTGTAGGCCACGAAGAAACCCCTACACCAGTACAATGTCCTGAGCGGCCTCAAATTCCTCCTGAAGACCTTATGCCAACTCCTGAAAGACCTCATTTTTTTGAAATCCATGACTCTATTGAAGATTCTAAAGCAGAAACTGAAGAACAAGAAGCATCTAAGGAATTTGAAGAAGAGGAAATTGTGAGATCCCCTACACCTCCTCCAACTTTTGAGCAAAGAAAAGGAAAAGAACTATTGATTGAAGAAGAAGAATTCCATGAAAAATTGAATGAAGAGGAGTTAGAAACTGAAGAATTATTAAGGGCTATGAAAATGTCCCGATTAGAAGCTAAATTGGAACAAGAAAGGAAAAACATGCAATTCCTTGAGGAGAAATTGAGAAGAAAAGAAGAAGAATTGCAACTATCTTTCAGCAAAACTCAGGAAATGGAAAGGAAAATTGAACAAAATGAAGCAAGGTTTAGAGAACAATTGAGTAAAACATAGGATGCCCTGCAACGAGCTAGTGTGGAAGCATTAGCAAATGCTGAAAAAAAATCAAAATTAAAAGAAGAATTGCAAAAAAAGGAAGAGCAATTAAAACAACAATCTATGCGGTTTTATGCGCAAGAAGCCTCTACTTACACAACTCCACCATGATACCTTGCTCTTCCTTCCATTATTTCTGATATTTTTTCCATTCCATTAGATATTCCTCATTTAGCCCAATCTAGATATCTCTCATTTAAAACCTTGAAATTTAAGGAAGAAAATAAAGTGTTGAAAGAGCAAGCACAAAATTTAGAAAAAGAGAAAAAGAGATTGAAAGGAGACTTGAGCAAGCGACAAAAATCAGTTTTGAGATGCTTTCCATGAGAAGATCAGTTGGGATGTATGCTTTGTTTTTTAGAGAAAGGTTTCTAGAATGGAATCTGAATTAATTAATCTTAGGAAGAAGCCTAGATTATCATAATGATAAGGATTTTCTGTAGGACTACTTTAATAGCCACCTTAACATTCAAAATCTAATGTGTGAGTTTTACTAGCATGGATTTTTAATGGGAGACAAATATGACTCTATGTTGAATATTTATGTTGGTTAGCTTCAAATCAGATCATTTGTCTCTTTAATGCAAAATCAAATAGAATGGTCAAGTAGAATGGAAAAATATAAGGAGGCTCAAAGAAGGTATGGGTTACCAATCAGACTCGAAATGCCTCATACTAGAAAATATATCAAAGCAATATGATCAATGGTAAGGCTCAATCAAGTTAATCCTCTTTATGTTTCAAACTTGCTTGATAGTGTTGTTGCATTCCAAAATGTTGAGGGAATGCTTCCTCCATTAGCACTATAGTCTTGTGAGGAAAGGTATTAGCTCATTCTTGAGACAATCAGAAGAAGGGAGCCAATAATTCCAAACAATATCAATTGGAGTTTGATCAGAGTCAGACATGTCATCACCTTGATCCAACAACAAAAAGAATTCTAGGTGGGCATGAGATTCAGAATGTTGATAATCATTATACCTACACCAAAGCTCAAAGAAATAAAAAATGTACCTAATAGAGTGTTAAGACCATGGTTTGAAAAGCTAAGACAAAACCATGGCTTTACGCTCAACAATGGATTACCAGACTAGTACAGGGAAGGAGTGTTCGATTGCTACATTTGGATGGAGGCACTAAACAAGGAAAGAGAGAACACCACAATTCTTGATGAGGAACCATGATGACATGGTCTAGAACAAGTGGGGAAGAAATGATGAGAGATTGGAATACTTTCATTTAAAACATTTTATGTTTAAAAGACTTGTTATTTTGTTAATTGACATGATTGGTGGTAGATTATAGATTAACATATTTACTTATTTTTCTTTATGTTTAGTTAAATTAATAGATATATTTGTAGTAATGGTTTATGATTAAATGTGTTACTTTATGATGTTATTGAATGACATAAATATGTTACGTTGATCTTTTACTACCATAATTGTTATCCTTTTCTTAAGGGTTTTGAACAGGGTATTTTAAAGATTGATGAAATGGTTAAAATCTCTATTTAAATCATGATGGATGAATACGCCATAGATGGGCCCTGCTGGATGATGAGTCACTCAAGTCCAAATCAACTTTTTTCTAGTCGGTTATGCAACTTCTACTTCTAGCACCAATCTGACATAGTTCTCTTTAGTCTAGTTTCAGTTTTTTTTTAGTTTGAATGTAATATTTAGTTCGATCACCTTAAGTCTTGGTAGTTAATGCCATGTTAGAAATCTAATAAGGATATTGTTATAAATATCCATGTTTCGGTTTTGGTTAGGAGTTAGATAATTTCAATCAAATTTCTATAATTCCACAACAATACTTTGTTCTACGTTCTACTTTTGATCAATGAGAATGAAAGCAAGGATTTAATTCAATCACTATGTTAAGGTATCTTACCTGAGGAAGAGCAGGTCCCACTCAACCTTTGGACCGATCTTGTGTTGGTATTTTGTTAAGTTATGCTATTTCTGATTCATTCGTATTCAATCTGAAGTAGTTATTGATTCTCAATTTTTAAGTTGTTAAATCATTTCCCAACTTAGTGAATGTTAATTCTGGATAGTTACTTCTGCTCGAATCACCTTTCAAGTTTTATTTTATTATGGTTACATTAAGTTGTTGGAATCATTATAAGGTTTATCAGATTGATTGTATTTAGATGTTGTTCGAAGTAGTTAAGTTTGGTGTTTATATATTAAGTTTCATTAGAAGCGATGATAGGAACTTATGGAAAGATGAAGTTGGAGTTTGTTGAAAATATATTCATGGAGATTAGTCTTTATGTTTTCTAGAGTAATCATCATTTCCTCGCATTTCATTTCTTTTCTTAAAATAGTGTTTAATTTCTAGCAATTAATTATGGATTTCTTTTAGAAGCAAAATAGAATTAATTTGGATTTCATGTTTTAGATTAAGGATTAAAGTAATCATTAGCTGTCTCCATGAATCGGTCTGAATCAAGTTCAATAAAGTCAAAAATAAGTCAACAAAGTTTTAAGTTTTGAAAGGATGAAAAGAGGAAGTAGGAATCATAAACCAAAAAAAACTTTTGGAATTTATCCAAATGTTTGATTAGGACCTGAAGTTACAAAATGAAAAGGAATGAAAACAAGAATTTGGACTTTATCCAAATATTTGATTGAGACCCAAAGTTTTGAAAGGATGTAAAGAGGAAGTGGAAACTGTTGCAGTATCAGTTGTATGGGTGCACTCCTAAGGGAGAGTGATCAGAGATTTTGATCCTTTCCATTGATGTTAAAAGGGGGAGAGAGAGTCATGTGAAGAAAAGTAAAAGAAAGAGAAGGTCTTTTCCCAGAATGCAAGAATGTTGTGCAAATTTTATAATCTGAAAATAAAGGAGAGTGTTGTGTTTGATGGTTTTTCACATAATGTTTTGTCATCAATGACAAAGGGGGATATTGTTGCAAGTATGAGCAATTTTGGTGGTGTTGTCATTAATGTTGTCATTGATGTCAACAGAGTACAAGATGTTGCAGATTGTGCATGTATAGTTGAGATGCTATTGAGATGTTGTGAGTATATCAAGCTATCTTTTATAGTGTTGTAGATGTGCTGAAATGATGGGTTACCAAGTGCTTTTGAGAAAATTAATAAAGAGTGAAGTCAGAGTTATGTAAGTGTTCAAAATGTGCTCTAGTATGTGCTCCACATTTCTTTTGTGTTGATCCTATGCTTGTGCATATTTGAAGGGTTGTTTTTGGGCATCTATTAGTGACATCTCATGGTTTTTTTTAGCTTCTAGTTTGATGGAGTGTGAAAGTTGTGTTCACCGATGTGCTAATTCGTTTGACAGAGCTGTTTTTGTATGGACTGGGAGAAATTTTTCTGCTCCATAGTCCTCCACTGATTTACTTCATGTATTGCAGATCTCGAGTATTTCTTGTAATGGTGATCTTTGTGTTCTAGCAAAGGTGTTCATGGTTTGGTGCTCTGGAAGGCATGTTCTAGAGCTTCTATGTATTTGTACACTCTGGTTGGACAATTGGAAGATGTTATATGTTTGAAGGTCGTTGCACTTGTTGCGGATGTATCTAAAGGTATCTAACATGTGTTCTCATGCATAATGAAGCATGTTACATCATCTGCATGGTATCTTCTTATTGGAAAGCATGTACTTCAATGTTCATTTTTTTTTTCATTATGTTTGGTTTACCTGGTGTTTAAACTTCATATGAAGGATTAAAAATTTAATTAAGGAAGTGTGTGGTTGATCCAAGATGTTTTGGGTCATAGTTAGGTATTGGTGTGGTCCACTCCCATTCCTTTCCACCACGGGAATGTTGACTTTCTAACCTAATTTGAATTTATGAAATGAACTGAATGTAGCCGACCTTGGAGAAATTTTCTAAGGTTGAAGAGGGTATAAATACAAGTCAAAATGTTGCAAATGAATCAATCAAGTAAGCCACGAGTTTGAAGAGAAGAGTTGTGTGAAAGTGAATTAAGGCAGTCGTAATTTAATGTGTTAGATTCCTAAAAGAAGTGAGCTAATAGTGTCTAAAATTCTTCTAATCAAGGTTGCAGATGTGTGTAATCTATTGTGGTTGATCTTTATTGTAATATTTTGTATTTGTAGGTAGTGAGCCTCCCTATTGGATAATGTGTCCTTTTTGTAGGTAGTCAGCCCTTGGAAGTGATCCTCTTGTATTCAGTTTGCTATTACTTTATATTGTGAGTTAATCCTCACCGTGGTTTTTTCCTCATTAGGTTTTCCACGTAAAATCTAGTGTTCATTGTGTTGATTTTCTTTTATGTTATCTGCATTGCATGTTCATACTTAATAATAGAATTGTGTGGTTGTGAAGTTGATAAGTGTTTTCAGTTTTGATTTTGAATTTGGTGACAACTGATTCACCCACCCTCTCAGTTGTCTTGTGCCTTTTAATAGAAACTAGGAAAGGAAATGGACATTTGGACTTTATGCAAATGTTTGATTGAGACCTAAAATTATGAAAGGAACTTTTTGAGGAAAGAGGGGGATTTAACCAACTCTAATTTTTTTTGTATCTATATTTTCCTAAATCTTGGAAAAGGGATAATACAACTACTAGAGGCATAATTAAGAATGATAAACTTATTAAGATTTTTTAAATCAATTATAACATATGAGAAATAAAAAGGGAGGAACAAAGTGAAAAGGTTTTGGTGATTTTTGTGGGATGATTGCCTACTAATAATGGAATCCAGAGGCCCTTATTAGTCCATTGGGTATAGAGTCATAAGGGTAACTTGTAGCAACTAGCCTTCCTTAGAAAAACAAGATGAAATAACATGTGTAAGCTTGCACTTGGAAGGAAAAACTAAACACTTAGGTCATACATTCCCTTTAGGAGTATGTATAGTGTGTAGCAACACTTAGAAGATAAATAAATAATATATATATTGATTTTATAAAACATAAAATACAAAAAATTACCCCTATAAAATATAAACCTTCAAAAGGAGATGAAATCCCTCAAACCATAGTTGCATTCTTTACCTAGTTGTAACCATTGAAAACATTTGTATATATACAATAATCCCTACATGGTGAAAAATTTATTCACTATAAGGTTTGTGATTTTTGGCAGCCATATAATTTAATTGTTAGATTTAATGGTGTCTTATGTGAACATATAGCAGCATGAGTGAAGCCATCTATATATATGTCAATGTGTAGTAGAAAACTTCTTTTGAAGGAAAAGGAATTATCCTTACATAAGGGTAAGTTGTTGTCATAATCATTGACCTTAACATGACATAAACTGAAAAAAAAAATAGAAAGTTTCTAACTCACATGCTAATGAAAAATATGCCATGCAAACTTGTTGATATACATGGGGAAACTCCTCCTCATGCACTTAAATTAAAATCCTTGAAGCTCTAGAATACTATCAAGTTGAGAAATGAGAGGATTACTCTCTTGACACAAGTAATTTTTAGTATATTGGTCCCATGTGAACATTATAACTTAGGCATGTTATCCCCAATGCAAAATGTCACATTTCATCAACACTTACCTTAAGATTGTGAGACACTTTATATGAAGAACTAAAATCTTTAAGTTGTCTCTCTATCTTTATTTATTCTTATTGGTGCTTGGATACAAACATCAAGTTCTTGGAATAGTTTTCCACCATGTCCACTACTACCACAAAATCACTCTTTGTGATATCTTCCTCTAATGGGCTACAAGCTTCAATAGATTGGGGAATTTTACTTGCTACATCAAAAAATAAGAAATCTTACTACCCCAAATTATCAATTGGAAGAGTACCTCTAACACATAGATCCTTGAACCTAGGAGACTTTATATAAGGTTCAAGAGGCTTATCTTTCTTAAAATTTATAATTTTAAACATAGGAATCTCCTACCTTATAGGTTGATCCCTAGCAATAATCTTCTTTACAAGACAATACTCACAATTCCTTATTTAGATCTCCATTTTTTTCTCATGTTTGCACTGACCTTCCATATCTTTTTAGTGAATATTATTTTGATGGGTGATCTCTTCCTTTTTGAAATATATTCCTCATTACTTGAAATGGCCTCTAATTGTTCTTGGAAGTTTAACAATTCATATTTTATATTCTTTGGTTCTAATTTGTTCACATCATGTAGTTGAGTAGGAGGATAAGAATGTTGATTAGGAAAATAATGAGCCTCTTTTTATTAGTTATAGGAATGTCCATGATGCCAAGAAGGATGAGCAAGGGTGGGTGGGAGGAAATAATTTGAAAATTATGGATAAACTACTACAACACGGCTTTGTGAGGTAATAATTTACACTTTGGTCCAAAAAACATGAAGGGAACCTAAAGTTATGATGAGAGAAAGGTAGGAGTAGGAATTAGAAATGGATTCAAACATTTAGACTATACCTAGAAGTTTGAAAAAGACTTGAAGTTTTGATTGAAGAAAGGTGGTGGGAATCATAAATGGATTTGGAATTTATCCAAATGTCTAATCGGGACCAAAAGTTTGATGGGATGAAAAAGGGTAGCAGGAACATGAAATAAAAATAGAGATTTTACACTTTATCTAGATAATCGATTAGAACCAAATGTTTCAAAAGGATGAAAAGAGGAAATAGGTATTGGGAATAGAAAAATATGTTTATACTTTATCCAAATATCTGATTAGGACCCTAAGTTTTGAAAGGATGAAAAGAGGAAGTGAGAACCAAGAAGGGAAACAAACATTTGAACTTTATTTAAATGTTTTATTGTGACCTAAAGTTCCAAAAGGATGAAAAGAGGAAGTAGGAATTGCAAATGGAAACAAACATTTGGACTTTATTCAAATGTTTGATTTAAACTTGAAGTTTTGAAAGGACAAAAAGAGGAAGTAGGAACCAAGAATTGAAATAGACATTTAGAATTTATCCAAATTTTCAATTGAGACCTAAAACCCTGAAAGTACCTTTTTGAGGAAAGAGGGGGATTTAGCCAACTTTAAGATTTTTACAAATGGGTATTTAACTAAAACTTAGCAAAGGGATAATATAACTACTAGAGGCATACTTGAGCATGATAAACATATTGAGATTTCTAAGATTGATTATACCTGATGGGAAATAGAAGGGCATGCGCAAAGTCATCATTCTATACTGACACCAGGAGAATTTGTTGCATTTCAAAAAATTCATGTGAAGATTCTCTATCATTATTTCTTAGCTTTAGTATTTGGCTACCTTAGATTACTTCAATTTTCTCTAATGGCTCTTTGTGTTGTTGGGTGGAATTAGGGAGGCCCACATCTTAGGACCAAACACACCTCCTATGAAGATCTCTACTAGAATGTGGAGCTATAGGATTTGTTTGCTAAAGGTGGCTTCACTCCTTTCTTCAAAGCTATAAAGGGATATAATGACAAAATGACCTCTAAATTTATAAATTTTTGGGTATCAAGGCTAGGTCACTATTGGTGGCATTTGTTTCCTTGTCTCTAAGGAATTGGATTATAAGGCTATCAGTTTATCTTGTGAGGGCCTTAAGGTGGAGAAGAAGACAAAGGGGGAATAAAAAAAGTTTTATTGTTGCCTTCTTTGTCAAAGAGAAGTCTTTCCATTTCTAAAATAGTTACAACAAGGAAATTTTTTTAGCTTTGTGAGCCCTAGTGAGTTTATATTGCATTAATTATTTCAGTTTTGAAGGTAGGTTCAAGACCATACATGGCTACCATTTCCCTATCCTTAAACAGTTTAGATATGGGAAAAAAAACAACCTTCCTTTCTACCTATTCTCATCCCTATATTATGGTTCCTATCTCTCATACATGAAGGACTTATTATGGCTCTATATAAGTACTTCCTTATGATGAATCCTACCATAAACCACAAGGATATGATCATTGTTAAAATCAAACTTCTAGAAAATAAAGCCTCTAAGGCCTCTCTTATTTCTCTAAAAAGTGTAACCCTAGCCCTAGTTCTGTGGGAAAAGTGGGACCAAGGAATAATGGTAAGGCCTTTGTAGAGGCTAATAATAACCACTTCATATGCGTTGTTGGTGGTTTCCCCTCTTCAGAAAATATTTTTTTCGGACCCATGTTTGCATGGGGAAAAATAAGAAAAAAACAAGAATAAAGCTAAAGACTCCATTCCCTCCTTGTTGATGGTGGAAAGGAGGATAATGTGGGGACTGATAAATATGACACAAAAGGGTTAGGTAGCCATAGATTTCCTAGAATGGCCTAGGACTTGAGTACAGAGAATTATAAAAGAAAAGGAAAACAAATTTTGGAGGAATCTAAATAAAATAGAATGATGATGAGGAGTTTCTTCCTCAACTAGATGATGGTTGGGAGGATGAATACTCAGAGAACAAGTCTAAGGAGTACATGCAAGATGATGAAGAAGTGGAGGAGTAGGATGAATATGATAAATATGAAGAGTAGAGAGAGGAGAATGAGTAGGAAGAATCCTAGGACATGGAGGTGATGGAAATAGAAATTTTGGTTCCCCCTCCTCCAAGTATCTATAAATTTTGGATAAAAATAAGGTTAAGGGACCTTCTCCATATAAGGTATATGTCACTAAATCAAAATATGATACTAATATTTAGGATTTCAGGCCAAGGTAGATGATTTGGAAAAGAAACTCAAAATTAGCAACAATAATGGCATGATGAAATGAATGAAAAGTGTCATTTCAAAAATCAAAACTATCACTAATCGAATTAAGAACAAGGCTGTTATGGGGAAAAATTTTGGCCACTCTAAAATCATCAAATGAAAGAAAAAATGGCTAAAGGAAATGGGGAGTAGAATGAGAGTGACAAGAATGATAATGAACTATTAGACAAGGAGTATTGGGAAGTGTCATTTGATGCCCTCCTCACTGATTGGAGCTTAATTTGTTAGCTTTTGTGCTTTGTTTTTTTTTAACAATTTAATTTAATTAGATTTTTTGTTTTGTTGGGCTTACATTCCATTTAGTTGTTTGGTTGAGCTTGTGCTCCCTTCATTTTTTTCTTCTTTTTATCTATGTTATTTTAACTTATAGGATCAAAGACCTTTCCCTATTTTTTAATCAAAAACATGTGGGCCAATATCAAATTAGAATTTCTATAATGAAATATGGAAAAGATCATAAAATGAATGATGATAATAGTATGGAAGAGAGTATAACGAATTTAGGGTGGTACCCATAAGAGATTGAGGGAATATTTTGGATAAGAGCTTGGAATTATAGAAAAAGTAAAAAGATGCATGTTTCCTTTTTACTTATAATTTTAAAAATGGGAGAACAAAAACTAGGAAGGAAAGTATTTAGAAATTATTTCTAAGGATAGTGAATTACACTAAAAATACATAGTAGTTATCACCTAGTAATACGAATAAATAGTAGCTAAATACTTCTAAATAGTCCCTATACTTTTTACAAGTTGGTTGATAATAAAATTAGTCATTTTGGGATTTGAAAGGGTGGTGCTATTATTGGTGGTAATAGAAATGTTATATAAATTTATGTGTTGAGAATAAGTGGAAGGTTTGGTTGATCATGTGAAAGAAAGATACTAAGTGGGTGGAATGTAATAAGATGTAGAGACATGGTTGAGAAAATCAATGAATGTGTTGGGAAAAAGGAGGTACCATACTAAGAGGAGGTATGGATTATGTAACAACTATAGTAGATTTATGGATATGTGGCATTAGGCTTAGGCATAGACATGTAAATTTATGTATTGATAATAAAGAATTGGTCTAACAGAAAGGACCAAGAGTCTAATGTGAAAGTTGGACATGATTATAAAAAATATGACCAAAATCCTACAAGAAATATAAACCCTCATGATTTTTAATAAAATGGATTCACATTGAATCAGTGATATGGTAAGGTATTATAAATATATACTAAATTTTTACTAATGCATTAAATATTCTCATAATAGAAAAATTATTGGGCTTCCCCATAGTCATCAAAATCTTCCACACCTTTAATTAACTCTTATAGAGTAGTTTATATGGGGATTAAAGAAGTGGGAAAACTTTAGGGGAAATAAAATAAAGAATTTATAGAATAAGTGTTGCACAAATGATTATCATTGCACAAAAATATTGACTTGTTAATTCTCAATATAACCACTAGAATTGATGAATCCATGAGAGGTGGTTAAGCCACGTAATAAACCCTATAACTATGTTGCACAACACAAGGATGCCAAGGGCGCAAACCTTGCAACAATCCCCCTAGCACAAGCGAGGGGTTCAAACCGGTGATCCAAGCTCTAATACCACTTGTTGCACAAATGATTGCCATTGCACCAAAAGATTGAATTGTTAATAAATCCATGGGAGGTATTGAATTCATGTCACGAACCCAAGCATTGTTTTTTCAGTACAAGGAGACCAAGGGCACACACCTTAACAATAAGAATCCATGTTAGCACTTTTGGCATGAAATATGGTGATACTCCTTAATAAAAATCAATGTTTGAGGGATATATATAGATAGTATGGGCTAAAGATGATAAAAATAGTAAAATATGCAAATTAGAAGATAAATGCAATAAAAAACTACTTTTACCTTTCACTTTTTCAACTTATAATAGAGATGAAGTAGAGAAACCCACATCTAAT
This sequence comes from Sequoia sempervirens, assembly GCA_007258455.2. Taxonomy (NCBI): domain Eukaryota; kingdom Viridiplantae; phylum Streptophyta; class Pinopsida; order Cupressales; family Cupressaceae; genus Sequoia; species Sequoia sempervirens. Next base: position 81,249 of record VDFB02371430.1, read on the forward strand.
TGATTTTCTTATTAGATGGGTGGAATGTGGAATTCTCTCCAATACAACATAACCTTTGTAATCACAAGATTATGATAATGATTCAAAAAAAGAGTTTAGATTAAATTTTTTGATGATAATGGAAGGAAAAGACTCCAATTTATATATCTTTGGTTATTAAAATAAATGGCCTAGTTTCATTTTGAGATGGAGGGTTGATATTGAGTGAGAGGATTTAGGTATTAGCTTAGTAACAAGCTTCACAAGGTTGAGGATTGAGATAGTGATGTGTGGCATGGGGAAGAGGGATAAGTGTGCTCACACATGTGTCAAAACACATTGGGAATAACATGAGTTTGACAAGTGGAGGAGAGATGACAAATATAAGAGGGGGGAAATCAATGAGAGTGAAATGAGGATGAAAGAGGAAATTGTACAGTCGCTACACATTTATGAAGGGTTCTCACACATGTGTAAGTAACCAATGCTATATTTTGGTCAAATATGAGGTGGAATAAGATGGTTACTTTTCATGCTCACACATGTATGAGGTTAGGGAAACTTGTCACATGATGGAAAGTTTGGGGATGTAGAGAAATTTTTAATTGGAGAAAATGCTAATGGTGATTAGGATGGATTTGATTAACTAATAATTAGGATTAATTAATTAATAGGATTTAGAAGAATTAATGAGTGAGGGGTAAGGTTGGATTAATTAAATTAATCAACCTTTGGAAGAAAGGGAAAATATAATAAATTAAATAATAAAATATTTAATTAATTAAGATAATTTAGAAATGCAGAATTATGATAACAATTAAGTAAAATATTAATTTAATTAATATGTGATGTGGTTTAATTTAGGGTATCTACATTTTTCTACTCTTTTATATGGAATCACAACTAACAAAAGTGGCATCGTTTTAAAGAAAGAAATAATAATAAGCTCCATAAAAAGGAGGGTGGAATGATGCCCCCTTGAGAGGTCTCCCACAAAAGGTTTTTGGGTGAAATTTAAAAAAAAAAGGATACTAGGAGGTGTAGAGAAGGAAAAATTAAGGTAATTGGAGAAGAAACAAAGAGAAAAAGCTGAATAATGAGTAAAATATGGAAGAAAATCTGTAAAAATGGGGGAACTAGTAAAAAAGGTTACAAATTAGGGCATGTAAATGGGTTTTTTGGGCTTATAAATAGGGCATGGGGTATCCATTTGAGTTAATTTTTACTCTTGGCTATGGGAGATTATATCTCTTTGGGTATAGTTATCCTTTGAGCAATATGGTGCAAATTATTTATCATATGTATCACATGGAGTGGGTCTGACTATAACAACACATAGAGGACATAAATGACATAAGAGCACCAATATGTACTACTAACTAGGTCCCTATGGATAGTTTTAGGTACAATAAATGTTGGAATTTTGTTTGTCATTGATGATATTGTTTGTAAGATGAGCATGAGCATATATAGTTGTAGATAGGATAAAATAATCAATAGGTCTAAATGCATTGAAGACAATAAACAAATTAAATCCTATCAAGCACCATGAAGTACAAACTATAATGAAAATAAAAATAGTAAACAAAGAACGTGCAAACCAATTTTCAAACTAGTGTTGATTGATCTCCATGGCTCTTCTCCACCTGCACAAGGATGCAAGATTTCGAAGGTTGATTGTAGAGGAGGAATGTTCGTTGCTCAATTCTGCAGCATAACAACCTGATGAAGATGATAGATGGTGATTGAAGAAGTATTTTGACAGAGTGAAGATGCTAGAAGAAGATTCGATTCAAATGGCTTGTGAAAGGTTTGATTTATAGATTTTCAATGTTGACGAAGATAAGATTTGACAAGATTCGATAAGGATTTGATTTTTAACAAAAGAGGAAATACAATGAGATGAGATAAGATTTTAAAAAGATATAAAGATTTTGATTTATTGTTTTCAAGGAATTAAAACAAGATAAGATAAAATGTGAAAAGATAGAATGATTTTGATTCTCTTTTAAAGGAAATAAATCCTAAAAAAGATGAAAAGGATAATTGATGAATTATCTAATTAAATAAATTAATTAGATACACATGAGTTCAGTTTTGGAAAGAAAGCGAGAAGATCTTTTTAGGATTTTATTAATTAAATAAATTTTGGATTTATTTAATTAACGTTGAATTTATGATTTCATTAATTAAATAATATAAATTATTTAATTAACATTAAGAGGAATAGATAGATTATGAATCAATTAATTAAATAATATAAATCATTTAATTAACATTAGAGAAATGGATGGAAATGATTTAATTAATTAAATAATATAAAATATTTAATTAACATTAGAGGAAGGGATATAAATGATTTAATTAATTAAATAATATAAATTATTTAATTAACATTAGAGCAAGGGATATAAATGATTTAATTAATTAAATAATATAAATTATTTAATTAACATTAGAGGAATTGATGAATTATGCATCTAGGAAGGGAATAAATGAAATTAGTCAAATAAATAAGGTTTATTTAACTAATTAGATGATGACATGGGTACCTGGGGCAAAACATGGTACACGGTGTCTAAATGATGCAATGTTGTGACAAGGTATCATAAGAGGACAATTTTTTTATGTCTACATTTTGCCCCTCTTTGAGATGATGTTCGAGATGATGAGATTTGTGTTGAGTAACATCATTTCAAAGAAGTTAAGGTATGGATAGAAAAAAATGGATTATGATAGAAAGATAGGATGATGGAATGATGATGCCCCTTCGAGAGGATAGGCGGGTTGAACAAACACGGGTAGGCTCTCAAAATGAAAAATGATAAAGGGAGGGATAAGACGAATGATGCAAGATAGAAAGTGGATGAAGGAGATGAATGATACGTTATGCTGCAATGAAGGTGAGAAACCATGATGTTTGATGTAGCACTAGATGTTATGCACCAAGATATAAGGACCAAGGTGACAATGTGTCTCGTGCCCCGGCATAATACAACCTTGTCTAGACGTATGAGGAAGTAAACTTAGAGCATTAAATTCCTAATGCACAAAAGGTATTATGTGACATGAGATGCAAAGGATAATGCAAAAAGATATTCCAACATACACAAGATATGAATATTAGCTAGAATGATATGGATTTGATACAAATGAAAGATAAAATGATAACACACACAAGCAAGCAAGCAAGTATGCACAAATGATACAAAAACAAACAAGGTATTGCCATTGTCAAGCTATAAACTATTGATTGGTTGATTGATTGATGATGATGATAGTGTTGTCATTGTGGGGAGTGGCATGTCCCTAGATCAACACAAGGATGATGATAATTGATTGATTGACTTTGATTTGGTTTACGACAAGATTAGGATTAAGACCAAAGGATGTGATTGGATAATTTGACAAGATTGATTGACTTGATTGGTATGGATTAAGGATTGACTTGCATTTGGATTATGGCTTGGATTGAGTTGATTGGATGCAATGTTTTTGAGGAAGATGATTGATTTGGTTGAATGGTTGAATGATTAGATTGAGGTGAGGGATTGAATTAATGAAATTTGGAAGAAGTGATTGGATGTATTGATTTTATTACTTGGATTTTTGAAATATTTTGATTTTTTTGGATTTTTGAAATGTTTTGAATTTTTTTGTATTTTGAAAATGTTCTAACCCTTTTTTTGATTTTGAAATGTTTCTTTGATTTTTTTGTACTTCTTTGAAATGTTTGATTTTTGATTTTGAAATGTTTTGAATTTTGTTTGGATTTTGAAATGTTTTGAATTTTTTTATTTTTTTTGAAATGTTTGATTTTTTTGGAATTTTGAAATGTTTTGAGTTTTTTTGGATTTTTGAAATGTTTTAAGGTGTCAAAGGATGAAAATTTGAGTAGCCTTTGTGCTAGATACCAATGACAAGGGGAAAACCAAGTCTAGGTGCAAGGAGATAAATGTGATTGATGGATGAAAGGGTGGGTGATGGGATAAGGGATAAAAAGGCTCATGATATATGGATGGATGGAAAGGATGTATACATCATAAGAGAGCAAGGATGTGATTTCCAAATACTATGTCACATAAGAATAACATGCCCCATTCTAAGTACAATACTTAGGATTTTTCATGACAAAACTTATGACAATAGGATACTGATAGGCTTGTTTGGAAGGATGAGGTATGTCAAGAGATACCCAAAAACATGTTTCAGCATTTTGCCCCTATATCTTCATCAAGATCAAAAGAAGAAGGGTGGATGAATGGACTCAATATGATAGGTATGTAGGATGACTAAAGATGGTAGGTAGGATGGAAATGATATGACATGAATAATAGCTTGGATAGATAAGATATTGTGCCGCCAAGTGTAAGTGACATAGAAGATCAACCTACACATGATGCCTATTTGCTAGGTTTTCATCATGGTACTTATCCAAGGTGCCTGTTTACCAGATTTTCACCGTTGGACGAAGGGATTTCTCTTTACTTTTTTTTTTCTTTTTTTTTTTGTCTTTTTGGATAGGAGAAGGAGAATACAGATAGGAGGGATTTAAGTGTCTAGTTCCATGAAAGGTGATAGTCCCACTAGGGATGGATGTCATTGCATGGACCATGTCAAATGTCATTATGCTGATAGATGTTGGTAAGGGATGGCATGAAAGGGAGATGGAGTAGGTAGATGATGGATTATGATGTGGATTATGGAGGAAAATAAGTGGATTATGATGCGGATTATGTAGGGAAGATGATAGGGATTATATGGGACTTATGGAAAAGATGAATGGGGAGGCTTAGCCAAAAGCATGGACCATAGGAAGATGATGGGGGAGATATGTGGGATAATGAGTGAAGGATGAGGAGATGGAGGTATGTGGATTCTTTGTGAAATGGAATGGAATTACCATGACCAATGGTTGCACACATTGTGATAAACGTTGAAGCTTTTGATGTGGATGGGGTGTAGGAAGCAATGAAGATGTTTTCTTAGGAGATGGTGGACGAAGTGCTTTAGGTACCCACATAGACTTGATATTGTTATGATTTTTGTTTGGCTTGTGGGATGGAACATGAGATTCTTGAATAGAATGTGCACTTTGGATGGGAGGGGAAGATTGGGATTTTTGTGATGTGGATGCCTCATTTGACTTGCTTTCTTTTTGCTTAGGTACCCAAACCAATTTAGTTTTGGACTTTTCTTTTGGAGGTATGGGCTTATATAACTTTTTGGATGTATTTTGCTTTGAATTTTTGTATTGATGTCCTAAGGCATGAGAACCCTTAGGATGTTTTACTTTATAGGTAGAAGCATTGAAATTCTCACTTTTGAATCCCATGGGTATGGTGGAATGGGTGGAAGCTTCATGTTTATACAATGTGTGCATTTGTTGGTTGTGATTAGGAATGTTAGGGTATTTATGGATAAATGGATAAAAGGATTGGATAATGGGGATATTAGGTGTTGGGAGAAGTGGAGGTAGATTAGATGGAGGGATATTAGGAGTTGGTATCCTTCTTGTCTTTTTCAAGATTTATTTCCTTTAAAATAGGAAATGGAATCCTTCTATCTTTTTACAATCTTATCTTATCTTGTTTTATTTCCTCTTTGATCAAATAAAACAAAAATCAAATCCTTATCGAATCTTATCAAATCTTATCTTTGTCCAAATCAAGACTCTACAAATCCAATCGTTCATAAGCCATTTGAATCGAATCTTCTTCTAGCATCTTCACTCTGTCAAAATAATTCTTCAATCACCATCTATCATCTTCATCATATCGTTATGCTACAGAATTGAGCAACCAACATTCCTCCTCTACAATCAACCTTCAAAATCTTGCATCCTTGTGCAGGTGGAGAAGAGCAATGGAGATAAATCAAGTTAGCGCGGAGATCGGTTTGCATTTGTGCTTCTTATTGTGATTTTCGTGTTTGTTTCGTACTCTATTGTGCTTGATAGGATTTAGTCATTTATTGTTTTCATTACATAAAATCTGATTGATTTTTCCCTATCTACATTTGGCGCCCACCATGGGGCATGCACCCATATTTTGCATGTCATATACTTATATTTTGCTTGTTAAAATTTTATGTTTGTAGGTTTCATGGTGATTAAAGGAAAACCCTAGTTGATTTCTCATCTTCCTTGCCAATCCCTCTGTTCGTCCGCTCCCATTTCAACCTCTCGCCTGTGTGTAAACCTTAGCACACTGTCAAATTCTCGACCCGACCTCCGCTCGGCCAAACCTTCCTCGACACTTTCACTAGTTTTTTTTTTTCAACACCCCTCGTGGGCAATGGCCATACATTCTCCAGCCATCTCGCTTTGACTGGGCTAGCCAATCTTCAATAATCCATCATCTTTGAAGGGATCTGTTGGCACTTTGTGCAGTTGGTTCTATAGTGGTACACAACATTCATTATCTTCCTGCCACTGGTGCTTCTTCTGTGGCCCATGTTCTTCCCAGAGCTTCCACATTTTCCATTATCTACCATTGATTCATTTTGTGAACCTTCATTTCATCTCTGACCATTACCATTTTCTCCAAATTCCTCTATCGGCATCCATCCATCCGTCATAGACCCCATCTGCCCCTCTACTACCATTGCATAGTCTCATTAGAAACAGTCGACATCTTAGATCTCCTTTTAAATCTTCGGTTTAGCTTTACTTTTAAACTTTCCTTTACTCTTTCATCTAGCTTTTTAGTCTTATGCATTAGCTTTAGTCTTGGAGTTACTTTTAATATTCCATTTACCTATTCTTTAGTTTTTAGTTTTATTTTAGATTTTAGATTTTTAGTTTTTTAATTTAGTTTAAATTTAGCTTTTTCTAATTTAATGTAGATCTTAGATTTCTAATTATTTTAGATTTTAGATTTTTAATTAGATTTTTTTATTTTATTTATTTTTAATTATCTTTTAAATTAGATTTTTAGATTTTTAAATTAGTTTTTAAATTAGATCTTTAGATTTTTAAATTAGCTTTTAGTTAGATTTTTTTTAGATTTTTTTTTCATTAAATTTTTATTAGATTTTGGATTTTAGATTAGATTCTTAATTTAGATTTTAAATATAGATTTTTAACTTAGATTTCTAATTTAACTTAGATTTTAATTTTTTTTAATTTAGTTAGATTTTTAACAAATTGCATGTTTTTGGGATCTAATATCACTTTTGTTTGCACATTTGTGTTTTTTTTGTTGTCTTGGTGACTTGTTGGTGAATCATACGGAGCTGGAAAAATATTGGCATCAATCACAACATCGACTTGGAAAGCGAAAATAACCAGGTGCACTCATTTCATCCTTCATCTCTTAATCTTGTTTGTCACACATTTCAATTTGTCGCATAAAATCAATCTTTTTTTTATCACATATTTGAAATTGGGTTTAAAATGAATCATTGTCTTCCTACACAATTTGATTTGGGATCTAAAAAGAATGAGTGCTTCATTGCTTTCTTGCACACATTTCCTTTCTAAGGGTCAATTAACAACTGTGAGTGTGAATCAAGTGTGTGTGTGATCACAAACACCTCACTTGGTTTTCTTTTATCAAACCCTTTCTAGGAGGCTTGGTAGGGGATTTCATCACCCCTGGGGATGACCTCAATCAAAGTGTGAATCGAAAGACACGCTCGTTTGGGAGTTAAAATCTTGTCACTCTTGGCTAAGCCCCAAAGAACTTTATACCTTTGGGAAGTGAAGATGAAGGGTGGGTTACCCCTTTCTCCTGGCTGTGTGGCGGGATTTTTCTTTCAAATCATTCCTTAGTCAACCTTGTGCAGATTAGCTTGAGACCTAATTGGCCATACCCCACTTGACTAGTCATAGGGCTCGTTGATGTGTCTTCCATGTGTGCTTGTTTAATAATCATCATTACATTCTTCAGATTTCAAAATTCAAACTTTCTTATGTGTCTTGCATGAGTGATTTATGTGTATACATTTTTTATCATTCATTTAAACATTTCCAAATCAAGCTAAACACCAAACACATAAAGATAAGTCACTCTACACATTCTTCCAACACATTCATATCTAATCACTTTCATCCTAATCATTCTTCTTAGCCACATCCTATCCATTTCATCCTAATCAATCAAGTCATCCAATCTAATCATTCCACATCATCACCATCACCAACAAAGTCCTAGTCACCACTTGTCAAAATGGTCATAATCATAAACAAGCCCAAAATCATAATCCAAGGGGGCTATACCTCTAGGCCAAATCATGAGACAAAACCTAAGCCTGAAGTCATAATTCAAGGAGTCTCTTTCTCTAGTTCAAATCATGAAACAAAACCAAAACATAAATTAGACTTTAAGGGGATTCTCCTACCACCGCTAATAATTACATGAATGATGTTACATACTTTGAGGAACAAATCGATGTGCAAGAGCTTACACACATGTGTGACACCATGCCCACATTTAAACACAAATCCCTAGCATCCCAACTTCGAAACCTCCTTCAAACACCACCAAATACCCCAAACCCCTAGACCATCAAACCATACAAAGCCTTCAAACCCTCTTCCAAAACTTTCAACAAATTAAATCACCTCAAATCCAACACCTCCTAGCTCAAGCCAATCAATTCATTGCCACTTGTCAAATTCAACAACCACAACATCATCCCCTATCTATTCATTATCAACCAATGCCACCTCAACCTTATGTTTCATCTCCTTCTATCTCATACCAATCTAATCCACCCACTCCTTCGCATGTCAATGCCACATCACGAAAAACATATGTGAATTTAAGTTCTACCTTGCAACAAGGTCAAACTTCATCATGTTCTAATGCAACCATTGACAAGGGGAATACCAATCTAGCACATGCACCCTATAAATTTATCATAGCATCATCCAATCCAAATCAAAAACCTAAGCCAACACCTTCCACCCATACAACTCCAAGGGATGTCACCAAAGGGCTACAAGCAAGGAATCAATTTTCGCCATGTCATTCAACACATATACTTGAAAATACAAAAGAGTCCTCAAACATCATGCCAAGTCCTTCAAGCCAACCATATCATCCACAACTGTTTGATCCAATTCAAGAGTCTTCCCCCATTAAGTCCAAGTCACCCTCTATCATGCTCCTATGTTGTTGACCATCAAGAACATGACAAGTCTCTCCACGAGAAATCTCCTTCCACCTCTATTCAAATAAGTCGAGGTATGTCAAGAGCACAATCCTAAACATGAGGAAACATTATCCCGTCATTCACATAAAGATCAACACCCTCCCAATGATTCCATTCATAACATACCTAATGCTATTCATGATCAATCTTTCATCTTTGATCAAGACCCCTTTTATGATCAAGAAGACCATGATGATCCTCTTAGCAAACTTTATGCATTGCATGGTCAAGAGCTTTCCACCTCACCCATCCATGATGCACAAACATCCACTTCCTACGATGAGATAAGTTCCTCCCAAGCACACATAGAAGATCAAACAAATACATTGGATCTAAGTGAACACAATGCTAATCAAGATCCTAACGATCCCCCATCACCCATTATTGACCCCATTGCAAGTACTCCATCATATCCTATTGGTCTTTCCACCCTCATTCACGAATGTTCCTCCTTAGAATAACAACAACCATTATCTTCTCCATCCAATAAGGAACTCGTGTCTAGTGTTCCACCTACACCTAGTCCCATTGTCCATTGCATACTCCAAAACATGAACCACCAAGGTAAAGGTCTAGACCTTCATGAACAAGGTATTTTGGAGCCCATCCATGTCAAAGTCCCTCCACGCTCTTATGGCATTGGACCTACACCCCAAGGACAACAACCTAAAGATGTTGGTATTTCCTCCATGCCTCCTAAGTCCAATTTCCATCATGAAGCCTATCATACACCTAAAACATATGTTGCCATTCCACCTCCATCATCCTACAAATGTCAAAAGAATGTGACCATACACCTTCCACCGTGAAATTTGCCACCATTGCTTCCAACTCCTAATATCCCTCCATCCACTTTGCCACCATTGCTTCCAACTCCTAATTTCCCTCCATCCACTTTACCACCATTACTCCCAACACCTAATATCCCTACCATTCAATCCTCTTATCCATTTATCCATAAATCCTCTAAACATCTTAATCATGACCAATCAATGCACACATTGTCTAAACATAAAGCTTCCACCCATTCCACCATACCCATGGGATTCAAAAGCAAGAATTCCAATGCTTCTACTTATAAAGTAAAAAATTCTAAGGGGTCTCATGCCTTAGAGCATCAATGCAAAAAGTCAAAGCCAAGTACATCTAACAAGTTATATAAGCCCATACCTCCAAAAAGGCCAAAACTAAATGGGTTTGGGTACCTAAGAAAAAAGAAATCAAGTCAAATGAGGCATCCACATCAGAAAAATCCCAAAAATCCACTTCCACCCCACATTCTCATTCCATTCAAAATTCTCAAATTCCTAAAACCCACAAGCCAAATAAAAGTCATAAAAATACTAAGTCTATGTGGGTACCAAAAGCACTACATCCACCACCTCCTAAGAAAACATTTCCATTGCTTCCTACACCCCATCCACATCAAAAGCTTCAACATTTATCATAGTTTGTGCAACCATTGGTCATGGTTCCCTTCCATTTCACAAAAATTCCACATACTTCCATCTCCTCATCCTTCACGCATTATCCTACATATCCCCCCCACATTCCTATGGTCCATGCTTTTGCATAAGCCTTTCATCCATCCTTTTGCACAAGTCCTATTCAATCCACATCATCATCCAATATTCCCCATCCATTCTTGCATAAGCCTTTCATAATCTACCATCTACCTAATCCATCCCTTTCATGTCATCCCTTACCAACATCTATGAGCATAATGACACTTGACATGGTCCATGCAATGGCATCTATATCTAGTGGGACTACCAACTTTCATGCAACTAAACACTTGAGTCCCTCCTATCCATATTCCCCTTCTATCCAAAATAAAAAATGAAAAAAAAGAAAAGTAAAGAGAAATCCCTTTGTCCAACGGTGAAAACCTAGTAAACAGGCACCCTGGATAAGTACCATGATGAAAACCTAGCAAATAGGCATCATGTGTAGGTTGATCTTCTATGTCACTTACACTTGGGGGTACAATATCTTATCTATCCAAGCTATCATTCATTTCATATCATTTCCATCCTACCTACCATCTTTAGCCATACATACCTATCATATTGAGTCCATTCATCCACCCTTCTTCTTTTGATCTTGATGAAGAAATAGGGGCAAAATTTTGAAACATGTTTTGGATATCCCTTGGCATACCTCATCCTTCTAAATAAGCCTATCATTATCATATTATCATAAGCTTTTTCATGAAAAATCTTAAGTATTGTACCTAGAATGGGGCATGTTATTCCTATGTGACAGTCTTTGGAGATCACATCCTTACCCTCTTATGAGGCATACATCCATCCCATTCACTATGACCTATCCTTTCCATCCATTCGTCTATCATGAGCCTTTTATCCCTTATCCCATCACCCACCCTTGCACCTAGACTTGGTTTTCCCCTTGTCATTGGTATCTAACACAAAAGCTACTCAAATTTTTATCCTTTGACACCTCCAAATATTCTAAAAAATCCAAAAAATCAAAACATATCAAAAATCCAAAAAATCAAAACATTTCAAAAATCCAAAAAAAATAAAAATCAAAAAATCAAAACATTTCAAAAGTCCAAAAAAATCAAAACATTTCAAAAACAAAAATATAATTAAAATATCCCCAAAAATACAAAAAAATCAAATATCCAACAAAATCCAAGCAATAAAATCAAACCACATCACTTCTTCTCATCAATCTAATCATTATCATCAAAATCATTCCAATCCAATCAATTCCTCAATCCAATCATTCAACCATTCAACCAAATCAATCATCTTCATCAAAACCATTGCATCCAATCAAATCAATCCAAGTCATAATCCAAATGCAAGTCAATCCTTAATCCATACCAATCAAGTTGATCAATCTTGTCAAATTATCCAATCACATCCTTTGTTCTTGATCCTAATCTTGTGGTAAACCAAATCAACCAATCAATCAATCAATTATCATCATCCTTGTGTTGCTCTAGGGATATATCGCTTCCCAACAATGACAAGACTATCATCATCATCAATCAATCAAACAATCAATCAACGGTTTACAGCTTGACAGGGGCAATTCCTTGTTTGTTTTTTGTATCATTTGTGCATGCTTGCTTGCTTGTGTGTGTTATCATTTTATCTTGCATTTGTATCAAATCCATATCATTCCAGTTAATATTCATATCTTGTGTATGTTGGAGTAGCTTTTTGCACTATCCTTTGCATCTAAGGTCACATCATACCTTTTGTGCATTAGGACTTTAATGCTCTAAGTTTACTTCCTCATATGTCTAGATGAGGTAGTATTACGCTAGGGAATGAGACACATCGTCACCTTAGTCCTTATATCTTGGTGCATAACATCTAGTGCTAAATCAAACATCATGGTTGCTCACTTTCATTGCAGCATAACATATCATTCATCTCCTTCATCCACTTCCTATCTTGCATCATTCATCTTATTCCTCCCTTTATCATTTCAAAAATGTTGATAGGATAAAATAATCAATAGGTTTAAATGCATTGAAGACAATAAACAAATTAAATCCTATCAAGCACCATGAAGTACAAACTAGAATGAAAATAAAAATAGTAAACAAAGAAACTGCAAACCGATTTTCAAACTAGTATTGATTGATCTCCATGGCTCTTCTCCGCCTACACAAGGATGCAAAATTTCAAAGGTTGATTGTAGAGGAGGAATGTTGGTTGCTCAATTCTGCAGCATAACAACCTGATGAAGATGATAGATGGCGATTGAAGAAATATTTTGACAGAGTGAAGATGCTAGAAGAAGATTCGATCCAAATGGCTTGTGAAAGGTTTGATTTATAGATTTTCGATGTGGACAGAGATAAGATTTGATAAGATTGATAATGATTTGATTTTTGTCAAAAGAGGAAATGCAATGAGATGAGATAAGATTTTCGAAAGATAGAAAGATTTTGATTTATTGTTTTAAAGGAATTAAAACAAGATAAGAAAAGATGTGAAAAGATAGAAAGATTTTAATTCTCTTTCAAAGGAAATAAATCTTGAAAAAGATGAGAAGGATAATTGATGAATTATCTAATTAAATAAATTAATTAAATACATATGAGTTCAAATTTGGAAAGAAAGCGAGAAGATATTTTTAAGATTTTATTAATTAAATAAATATTTGATTTATTTAATTAATGTTGGATTTATGATTTAATTAATTAAATAATATAAATTATTTAATTAACATTAGAAGAATTAATAGAAATGATTTAATTAATTAAATAATATAAATTATTTAATTAACATTAGAGGAAATAAATGAAATTAGTCAAATAAATAAGATTTATTTAACTAATTAGATGATGACATGGGTACCTAGGGCAAAACATGATACAAGGTGTCTAAATGATGCAATGTTGTGATAAGGTATCATAAGAGGACAATTTTTTGATGTCTACATTTTGCCCCTCTTTGAGATGATGTTTGAGATGATGAGATTTGTGTTGAGTAACATCATTTCAAAGAAATTTAGATATGGATAGAGGAAAATGGATAATGATAGAAAGATAGGATGATAGAATGATGATGCCCCCTCGAGAGGATAGGCGGGTTGGACAAACATGGGTAGACTCTCAAAATGAAATGATAAAGGGAGGGATAAGACGAATGATGCAAGATAGAAAGTGGATGAAGGAGATGAATGATACGTTATGCTGCAATGAAAGTGAGCAACTATGATGTTTGATATAGCACTAGATGTTATGCACCAAGATATAAGGACTAAGGTGACGATGTGTCTCGTGCCCCAACTTAATACAACCTTGTCTAGATGTATGAGGAAGTAGACTTAGAGCATTAAAGTCCCAATGCACAAAAGGTATTGCCCCTATCAAGATGTAAACCGTTGATTGATTGATTGATTGATTGATGATGATGATAGTGTTGTCATTGTTGGGAAGCGATATATCCCTAGAGCAACACAAGGATGATGATAATTGATTGATTGATTGGTTGATTTGGTTTACGACAAGATTAGGATGAAGACCAAGGATGCGATTGGATAATTTGACAAAATTGATTGACTTGATTGGTATGGATTAAGGATTGACTTGCATTTGGATTATTGCTTGGATTTTTGTTAGTTATTTCATTTTTTGGATATTTGACATTTTATGATTTTTTTGGATTTTTGAAATGTTTTGATTTTTTTGGACTTTTGAAATGTTTTGATTTTTTTGGACTTTTTGAAATGTTTTGATTTTTCTGGACTTTTGAAATGTTCTGATTTTTTTGGACTTTCGCGATGTTTTGATTTTTTTGGACTTTTGAAATGTTTGGATGTGTCAAAGGATGAAAATTTGAGTAGCCTTTGTGCTAGAGACCAATGACAAGGGGAAAACCTAGTTTAGGTGCAAGGAGATAGATGGGATTGATGGATGAAAGGGTGGGTGATGGGAAAAGGGCTCATGATATATGGATGGATGGTATGGATGTATGTATCATAAGAGAGCAAGGATGTGATCTCCAAAGAATATTCCGCATAGGAATAACATGCCCCATTCTAGGTACAATACTTAGGATTTTTCATGACAAAGCTTATGACAATAGGATAATGATAGGCTTATTTAGAAGGATGAGGTATGTCAAGAGATACCCAAAACATGTTTCAACATTTTTCCCCTATTTCTTCATCAAGATCAAAAGGAGAAGGGTGGATGAATGGACTCAATATGCTAGGTATGTATGATGGCTAAAAATGGTAGGTAGGATGGAAATGATATGATATGAAAATGATAGGTTGGATAGATAAGACATTGTGCCCCCAAGTATAAGTGACATAGAAGATCAACCTACACATGACGCCTATTTGCTAGGTTTTCATCATGGAGGAAATACCAACATCTTTAGGTTGTTGTCCTTAGGGTGTAGGTCCAAGGCCATAAGAGCATGGAGGGACTTTGACATGGATGGGCTCCAAAATACCTTGTTCATGAAGGTCTAGACCTTTACCTTGGTGGCTCATGTTTTGGAGTATGCAATGGACAACGGGACTAGGTGTAGGTGGAACACTAGACACGAGTTCCTTATTGGATGGAGAAGATAATGGTTGTTGTTGTTCTAAGGAGGAACATTCGTGAATGAGGGTGGAAAGACCAATAGGATATGATGGAGTACTTGCAATGGGGTCGATAATGGGTGATGGGGGATCATTAGGATCTTGATTAGCATTGTGTTCACTTAGATCCAATGTATTTGTTTGATATTCTATGTATGCTTGGGAGGCATATGTCTCATCAAGGGAAGTGGATGTTTTTGTGTCATGGATGGGTGAGGTGGAAAGCTCTTGACCATGGAATGCATAAAGTTGTCTAAGAGGATCATCATGGTCTTCTTGATCATAAAAGGGGTCTTGATCAAAGATGGAAGATTGATCATGAATAGTATTAGGTATGTTATGAATGGAATCATTGGGAGGGTGTTGATCTTTATGTGGATGAGGGGGTAATGTTTCCGCATGTTTAGGATTGTGCTCTTGAAATACCTCATGACTTATTTGAATGGAAGTGGAAGGGGATTTCTCATGGAAAGACTTGTCATGTTCTTGATGGTCAACAACATAGGAGCATGATAGAGGGTGAGTTGGAATTACGAGGGGAGACTCTTGAATTGGATCAAGTGGTTGTGGATGACATGGTTGGCTTGAAGGACTTGGCATGATGTTTGATGACTATTTTTTATGTTCAAGAATATGAGTTGGATGACATGGCGATGTTTGATTCCTTGTTAGTAGTGTCTGGGTCACATCCTTTGTAGGTGTATGGGTGGAAGGTGTTGGCTTAGGGTTTTGGTTTTGATTGGATGATGGTGTGATAAAGTTATAGGGTGAATGTGCTAGATTGGTATTCCCCTTGTCAATGGTTGCATTAGAACATGAGGAAGTTTGGCCTTTTTGCAAGGTAGAACTTAAAGTCACATGTGTTTGTCTTGATGTGGCATTGACATGCAAATAAGTGGATGGATTAGATTGGTATGAGGTGGAAGGGTGATAATGAATGGATAGGGGATGACGTTGTGATTTTTGGATTTGACAAGTGGCAACAAATTGATTGGCTTGAGCTAGGAGGTGTTGGATTTGAGGTGATTTAATTTGTTGAAAATCTTGAAAGATTGTTTGAAGGCTTTGTATGGTTTGGTGGTCTAAGGGTTGGGGTATTTGATGAAGTGTCTGAAGGAGGTTTTGAAGTTGGGATGCTAGGGCTTTGTGTTCGAATGTGGGCATGGTGCCACACATGTGTGTAAGCTCTTGCACATTGATTTGTTCCTCAAAGTATGTAACATCATTCATGTAATCATTAGTGGTGGTAGGAGAAGCCCCTCGAAGTATGATTTTAGGTTTTGGTTTTGTTTCATTATTTGAACTATACAAAGGGACTCTTTGAATTATGAGCTCGGGCTTAGGTTTTGTCTCATAATTTTTCCTAGAGGGATAACCCCCTTAGATTATGATTTTGGGCTTATGATTAGGATTGGGCTTGTTTATGATTATGACCATTTTGATAAGTGGTGACTAGGACTGGGTTGGTGATGATGTGGAATGATTAGATTGGATGACTTGAATTGATTAGGATGAAAGTGATAGGATATGAATGTGTTGGAAGAATGTGTAGAGTGACTTATCTTTATGTGTTTGGTGTTTAGCTTGATTTGGAAATGTTTAAATGAATGATCACACATGTACACACATAAATCACTCACACAAGACACATAAGCGAGTTTGAATTTGAAATTATGAATGTGATTATTAAGCACACATTTGAAGAAGACACATCAACAAGTCCTAGAACTAGTCAAGTGGGTATGGCCAATTAGGTTTCAAGCTAGTCTTCACAAGGTTGACTAAGGATGATTTGAAATAAAGATCCTACCACACGGCCGAGAGAAAGGGGTAACCCACCCTTCACCTTCACTTCCCAAAGGTATAAAGTTCTTTGGGGCTTAGCCAAGAGTGACAAAAAATTTAACTTCCAAACAAGCGTGTCTTTTGATTCACACTTCGATTGAGGTCATCCCCAGGGGTGATGAAATCCCCTAGCAAGCCTCGTAGAAAGGGTTTGACAAAAGAAAACCAAGTGAGGTGTTTGTGATCACACACACACTTGATTCACACTCACAATGATTAATTTCCCTTAAAAAAATTTCAATGTTTATAAAACAATTCAAACACTTGTTCTTTTTATCCCCAAATCAAGATGTGATGGAAGACAATGATTAATTTTAGACCCAATTTTTGAAGTGTGATTGAAGACAAGATTTGTTTTAAACCAATTGCAATGATGTGATCAAACAAAATTTGATTTTATGTCCCAAATTGAAAGATGCGACAAACAAGATTAATGAGATTAAAAAAATGGAATGTGTGCACCTGATTATTCGCTTTCCAGATTGTTGTGAGTGATATTTGCTGCTAATGTAACTCCTTATGATCACCTACAAGATGAAAAAAATGATATTATAATGCAGCCAAAAAACTAAATAAACTCATCAAAACAAATTTGCAATTTCAGAGACATGTTTTTGACATAGCTGAATTAGATTTCAGTATTTGATGATTTTTTTGATCTGAAAAAATGAAAACTCAAAGAGGAGATCCCATCTAATTTTCTGAGAGCTTTCCAGAAATGTAAAGAAGTCAGAAAAATTCTATGTTTTGCTCTTAGAAACGCGGATTTGTGAAAACCATATAGAAAATGAAGATCGTATTTTCTCGCATTGTATTTGACTTCTAAATTAAATTTTTAAGACATAGACCCCTATTATAATTTAAAGATATTTCTCAAAATGTAAATTTTTTTAAAAAAATCATCGATTTGCATCCAAAAAACAATTTTTATGAAAAAACATAAAATTATGATAACTTCTACAAAAATGATGGTACACCCTCAATTTTTTTACTGTAGCCTCTTGAAATGATGTACAAGACTTTGTAAAGATATTGCAGAAAAATTCATAGTTGTGTAGAAGATATGAAGAAATTGGTAAAACTTGCGGTTTTGTCCAAAAACTGTCAGATCTACAAAACAAAGTCAATAAAACCTTAAAGAAGCACCATTAAAAGATTTTTATGCACTACATAAATCCTCATATACACTATAGAAACCCTCGGATGCACTAAAATGAGAATTTTTATAAGAAAGCTGAATTCCAGAATGCGAAATCCTGTCAGAAAACCTACAGATAAATGTTAAAAATGGGGCAAGGCCCCACGGTGGGTGCCAAAATGTAGATAGGGAGATAATAAAAAGAGTTTAAATTCATTGAAGACAATAAACAAATTAAATCCTATCAAGCACCATGAAGTACAAACTAGAATGAAAATAAAAATAGTAAACAAAGAATGTGCAAACTGATTTTCAAACTAGTGTTGATTGATCTTCATGGCTCTTCTCCACCTGCACAAGGATGCAAGATTTCGAAGGTTGATTGTAGAGGAGGAATGTTGGTTGCTCAATTCTACAGCATAACAACTTGATGAAGATGATAGATGGCGATTGAAGAATTATTTTGACAAAGTGAAGATGCTAGAAGAAGATTCGATCCAAATGGCTTGTGAAAGGTTTGATTTATAGATTTTCGATGTTGACGAAGATAAGATTTGACAAGATTCGATAAGGATTTGATTTTTGACAAAAGACGAAATACAATGAGATGAGATAAGATTTTAAAAAGATATAAAGATTTTGATTTATTGTTTTAAAGGAATTAAAACAAGATAAGATAAGATGTGAAAAGATAGAATGCTTTTGATTCTCTTTTAAAGGAAATAAATCCTAAAAAAGATGAAAAGGATAATTGATGAATTATCTAATTAAATAAATTAATTAGATACACATGAGTTCAGTTTTGGAAAGAAAGCGAGATCTTTTTAGGATTTTATTAATTAAATAAATTTTGGATTTATTTAATTAATGTTGAATTTATGATTTCATTAATTAAATAATATAAATTATTTAATTAACATTAAGAGGAATGGATAGATTATGAATCAATTAATTAAATAATATAAATCATTTAATTAACATTAGAGAAATGGATGGAAATGATTTAATTAATTAAATAATATAAATTATTTAATTAACATTAGAGGAATTGATGAATTATGCATCTAGGAAGGGAATAAATGAAATTAGTCAAATAAATAAGGTTTATTTAACTAATTAGATGATGACATGGGTACCTAGGGCAAAACATGATACAAGGTGTCTAAATGATGCAATGTTGTGACAAGGTATCGTAAGAGGACAATTTTTTGATGTCTACAATAGTGTTTTCATTGATGTCAACATTGATGTACTACTATTTGATGAGAATGAGTGATTGTGACGATGGAAATCCATTATACAAGTGCAAGAGTCTTGATCAAGAGAAAAAAAAATGTGTTGAATATTTTTCTAAGTCCCAGAATATAGTTTTTAGTGTAAATTGAACTAGTTTTGAGGTCCACATTTGTTCCACCGTGCATAATCAACTTATACAATTCTAAGGTAACTTTGGTGTATGTTGGAGGATCTTAAATTAAAATTTTCATGTTTTGATTTCCTCTAATATAAAAGTTATGATTGATAGAGTATTATATTTTCTAGTGACAAACTTACTATGGTAGTGTACATAATTGGAATGCTTCACATTGAATAGAAAAAGAATATTTGGCTATGCAGCTTTGTGGGAATTATTAAAGGTGTCAAAAGCATGAGTGGTCCAAGTGGAAAGTGTTTTGGTGCTTTTCACATTGTGTTGTGAATGAATAGATGGTTCATGTCACTAGTCTTTTTCTATCTAGTGTTGACCTAAAGATTTTAGGATTGTGTGAAGTTAAAATATGAATTAAGTGAACTTAACAGACTAATTGTAGGACCCTACCAACCCATTTTGATGTGTTACAATTTTTGGGTTATACTATGTGGCATGTGTGGTTGGATCTTGAGTTGATATGCTGATGTATTACATTTTTTATCTAATTACACTGACCTAATTAATGTTGTAGGTGTCTACAAATGTAATGGATATAAATATAAGTTCATTTCAGTGTTGTAGAGATGATGTGAGAGATGTGTGTGCTATAGAAAAAGTGTTATGTGAATTCCTAACAAAAGTATGCAAATGTGATGTGAAGAAGAGAAGAGTGGGTGTAAGGGTTGAGAAACATTAAGTGTGTTAAGTCAATATATTGAGCTTCAATGAAACTACCTCCATCATATTGTAGATTCATTCTATCAGTTCAAAACTTAGCAATGAGATACCCTTTCTTCTTTCTCTCCTATTCTATAGATGTAGTGAGTCCTCTAAATAGCGAGTCCACTTGGGAATGAGCCTTTTTGTAATATATTGTAATTGGTTATAATATATTATGAGCTAATCCTCATCATGGTTTTTCCCTTCTTGGGTTTTCTATGTAAATATGGTGTTCTTTTGTTATGTGATTTGATGCATACTTTAATTATGTCTTTATTTTTTTCCAAGTTGGATTAAATGTATTGAATACAAGTTTCAGTTGTTTCAAAGAATACTAATTCTCCCCCCTCTTAGTATTTTGGGTGTTCAATAATTGGTATTAGAGCTTGTTACCTTGGAAGAAGATTAACTGCTTGAGGAAGATCTTGGAGATATCCTACTCCTTAATTAGAAATTCCTATGGTATGTTTCACTGAAAAAAATTGCATGGTTGATATGAATGGAGAACTCAAATTGGCCCTTGAAGATCTAGAAAGAACTAAAAGTGACAACAGAGGTCTAAATGAAAATTTCAAGGAAGCAAATGAATGCATCTAAAAGTTGAGGGAGAAAATCAATAAGTTTAAAGAAATGCATAAGGAGGTTCATGAGAAGTTGAAGAAATCAAATGAGACAATCACCAATCTAAAAGAGCAAGTTGAATTAGGAGAAAGAGTTTAAGAATTCCTAAATGACAAATTGAAAAGTAAATCTGTAGAATGTTCAAAAATTCAAGAAGAGATTGTGACTTTGAGTCAGATCCAGAGAAAGAAAAGAATCAAGAAGATAAATTGAAGAAGAGTTCTACAATACTTGATGAAAT
>VDFB02371431.1:0-44873 GCA_007258455.2 Sequoia sempervirens
AATCTAACTTGAAAGATTTTTAGGTGCAAATCTGGGAAACTAAAACTACAATATCTTTCAACCCAGGAATAGAAAATAAAAACCGTAAATTGAGAATTTTATTATGATGAAAAGGGTATCCAAAAATGTAAAATCATCTAAAAACTGAGAAACTTGAAATTTAACTATTTTTGGGTGATGCAAGATTGCTCTTACACCACTGGATGCTCCTGCATCAGATGTTCAATAAGAATATATATTATAACTTAGTTGGAACTAACTTTAACCAGTTTCCAATTCAGAGTACCCAAGATCTCCTTAAATTTAGCTTTATATGGATTCCATAGCATTCCCAAACCACCAACAACACCAATTACTTCTACAAAAACACCATTCTATTGCCTCCATTTTGAAAGTGTTACCTAAATTCCCACTTGATCAAATTTTGTCTCCTAAAGAAATACCACTTTTTCCTTAGCTTGGCCAAGCTATTTCTTGACCAAATGCCACTTGTTAGGGGCATTCAGTCCCTTGACATTCTAGGTCAAGAGCCTCATGGCAACTGGGGAAGGGATATACCCTTCACAGATCTTAGCTTCATTTGCTCCTTGGAATTTCCTGCTATCTCTAGCATAAATCTATTCAATTTTCTTCCCTCCCCCCTTTTCTCACCCAACTTAACTCCATTCCCTAATGTCATACTCTTAATGATCTATTTTCCAAAATATCCACTACACCACCTTCTTCATTCAAATCTTCCCCTTTTTCCAAAACTTAGATGAGTCCTCCCAATTTTCTTTTGGAGGCACATTTTCCTTATTTTATTTTTCCCTACTACAACATAACCTCTGCTCCTTCTCCTCCAACTGTACCATGGATTCCTTCAAAGGGGCCTCCCACATTGTTGGCATTAGAGTTGTAACCATTGGCCCAAGTGTTACCACACCAACCATTTCTTAAGGGTTACCTACCTCACAAGGTGTAGTCCCCTCATCCAACCAATTATGGGAAAAGAAAGATGAGTCATGACAACCAACCTCCCCACAATCCTTTTGGGAAACATGCTCAACATTCTCCAGATCCAAAGGTGCCTCCATTGCTGGTAGATTATCACTAATTCCCATTGCTTCCACCCCAACTGTCGACGACTCCCTTTGGAGAATCTGCCTCTCTGATTCAACCTGAGCACTAACTTCCTATGATTGATGAAGATTTGAGTTTTGACACTCTTCTAAAGAATGCTCTAATTTTTTTGCAAATGTTTCATCTCTTTACCACTTCCTCTATTTCCACCTTCTAATGCCACACTCCCGCATCCGATAGAAACTTTAGTTCCTCAAGAAGAAGAATATTGGTGCTCACCTTTAGACAAATCCTGACATACATACAATATTCTCTTCCTACAATTGAATCATGCCTCTTCACATGACCCAAACTATTTCCAATTTTAGTTAGGGTTTCCTCTGCCCAATACTTCACTGCTAAGTTATACAACCTTATCCACACTAGGATATTTGTGATATCTTATTTCCATGGATTAAAGTTGTATTCCCAATCCTTTAAATATAAACCCAACATCCCCATCATCATATGACCCTTGATTGAGATTTTGTCTCTTTTCCCTCCCTGAAGAACACTCCACTAGGAAGAAGCCATTAGGCATGGATTTTAAACATATATTCTCACCCTAGGATTTCACACACCAATGCTTGACTTTTGGAATGGCTAGCCACACTCCCAACCATTTCATAAAAAAATCCCTATCTTTCAAGTCGACAATCTTCCTATTGATGGCAACATTTCTAAATGAAACCACACTACATTTTTTGCTACTCTAAGTTTATAAGGAGTGGTATTTGCACCTGAAGCCAACCAATCCTTGGATAGGTCTCTTTGTTGTTCCTGCCATCTCTCCATACTTGCATTTTGACTATTTTGTCCTTCCTCTTGTCTAGAGAAAGGGCCTTTGGCAGCTGACTAGAACCTTTAAAGCCTTGAGCTTTGGAAACCCTTCTCTCCACCTCTTTCAGACGATCCAGTTGTCCCCACCACAACTAGTTCATAGGTGGTTTCTAGACCTTCCCCTTTCTACCAAATCAATTGATGCTTCAGCCACTAGTTTCAAACCAGGCTATTGGTTTCCTTTCCCATCCATGATTCCACCACTACTCCAACTCTCGCTTAAACAAAATTGCTCCCATTGATTTTGTTCATGCATTGCTTTCCTTGCCAATGTAGGCCATTCCTTTTCTACATCCTCTGCCAAAGACCCAAATCTGCGCTCCGTTTGGTCCATTGCCCATATTATTTTTGATGACAACTTAACTTAAGATCATCTAAAAGATGCTTTTTGGGGACTCACAGGAAGAAACTTTCTAGATTAAAAGCTTCCCCAAAGGTCATAGCTAGCTTGATATAATGAAATGCCAACACTTGGCATTGACTAGGATTAATGTGGGGACCACTCGATAGGCTTGTCTTCAGACAACTTAAAGACCTTTTAAAAGCACACACATCAAATAAACAACTTAAGTTACTAGGAAAAGGTGAAGGGGCTGCTAACTGACAAAACATAAAAAAGGTAACAACATTTTATAAGATTCTAGGGTTTTTCAACCAAGGCATAGGAAACAGATGAATTGCAAAAGGAAAAAGCTCTAAAATTTGCAAAAGCTCCACTGGGATCTTTTCCTAACATCAAACTCTTAACTCCAATTTAACAATTTGTAACAATGTCTCAAAGTACAATAAACCATATAATATATGACTTAATTTTTGCTAAAATAACAAAGTGATGTAAGTTAACAATGCACTATGTTGATGTGGATTATTCTTTAAATTAGGATTTGTTCTTTGATATAACACTCTAATATGTAAATTAACACATTTTATGTTCAAATTGAAAAGTAAAATATAATCAAAAGGGAGTTATATTGACCCATATTTAAAATTTGAATTTAGAAAATAAAACTTTATTCATACATTGTCGATTTAATTAAATATAAGAATAAATGTTTTTTTTGCTTATGGTTAAAGTGACTTGGCGACAACTTAATTTAAGATCATATAAAAGATGCTTTTTCGAGACTCACAAGAAGAAACCTTGGATAAAACTCCATGGGGTTTCAAGCTAAACGAACTTAACCTTGGTGACAACTTAATTTAAGATCATATTTTCTTTGTGAGCATCACCTAGATGCAATGTGTGCTAAATGAACCATTCATTATCATGAAAAACGAATTTTTTGTAAATCACTACCCATAAAACATGGGTCAATGACTTTGACTTAAAAACTACATGATTGAATCCTTATTGCAACATCATAATAAATAAAATTATATCAAAACCGAGCCCTAAGAGTAGCATCCGATCAACGGATTTTTATTAAAACGTTTTACTCATCTTGCTTGAGATGCTTGCCGATATACCCTAATCTCAGGGGAAGAAACCTTGGATGAAATGTCCTTAAACACCTCTGGGTACCGTGAGTTACAGAGAACCATATCTCATTCTACGCTGCTCTTATTTCCGATTAAATACAATGACAGCAGTGTTCTCTAAATACATTGATTGTTCTGTGAGATGTTTGTCATGCCTCCCTCTAACAATCTCACTGCATCCTCTATCATTTACACTTAGACCATTCTTACAACTTTCTTCTTCATCATCATCTCCTTCCTCACCCTCACTCAATGGTATATCAGATTTTTTAACAAAAGAATGTGGGTTTTCTTCTTCTCAAGTAACAACACTCATGAGAAGAAGACAAACCCTGTTTAGGAACAAATCCGATCACATCACTAGAGAAATCATTCATAACCTGAAGGCCAGGATGGAATTCCTGAAACAAATGGGCTTGGCTCCTCAGGACATGAATCGTATTATATCTCGCAACCCCAGTGTGCTTACCGCTAGCATAGAAAACTCTCTCGCTCCCAGAATCATCCATCTTAGAAACCTATTTGGCTCAAATGCTTACCTGTGCCAAGCACTCAAAACAGAGCCTGACCTTTTGATGGCCGATTTCGAGAGCCAGGTGAAATCTAAAGTGGAATATGTGAAGAATAACATAGGCATTTTGGAAGGTTCCACTGCATTTTTGAGAGCCTTCGGTGCAGTTTTTGGGTTTAGTTTTGAAACCCTGGAAAAGAAGACTAAACATATGGCGAGCCTTGGTCTGGCAGAGGATGAGATTCATCTAATTCTTAAGAGGAGCCCTACAATATTTCGTAGGTCAACGATGAAAATAAAGGAAACCGTGGATTTCTTGATACACACTGCAGGTCTTGAGCTGAGGATTGTTGTTTTGAATCCTGTGATTTTGATTTTAAGCCTAGAGAAAAGGCTCAAACCCCGCTATGAAGTCTTTAAGTATCTGAGGACCAATCCACAATCTGAGGGTCTCCCTCGTCTGGTTAAATTTTTTATGCTAAGTGAAAAAGAATTCATTAAACGTTTTGGTCAATACAGTACCAAGTTAAGTCTACCGATCAGACAATCTCCTAAAGCAAGCATTTTGGAGCAGTGATGAAATTTCAAAAACATAAATGCCACAGATTCGTCAAGCGTTGGACTGGTGTGAAAGGGCTTGGAACTCGCCTAGGCCAAGGTAATCTTACAAGTATCTTTACCTTCCTGATTTTGATGTTGTACCACTTTGATGAAGAACAATTGAATCTATCGCTTGTTTCGAATTACGGCTAATTAGCAAAGTGCAAAAATGGACTCTTTTATGTATCTGTAAGGCTTTTGCAAATATTGTAAATAATTTGATTTTTTTGATGATAAACCAGTGAGCGTTATTTGAAACAGTGATGGAAAAATATTTATACAATTGTTTCCAAAACAGGCTAAAATCATTTAGATAGACTGTGGAAACATCATGTTTATTCAGACTAAATTGTCAGTCTGTTGCCCTGTTTCTTTTTTAAAGTATGTCTCAGAAATTTTGTCAGACTGTTGCTCTCTGTTTTCCAAGTGTGGCTTCTATGTTCCAAGGTAAACATTGCATACTCTTTACATTACTTTACAATGCTATTTTGGAGACTTCTCTAGATATATTTAAAACCCTGATGCCACAAGTTTTATTCGTAGTATGCCAAAATAATATGATCTATGGTAAATGCCACTCAGGCCTTCAATATCATTATGGAAGGGAAGCAACTGCATTGTACTTTACAGGATGTATACAATCGATTCATTCCATCAAATAATGAAAATTCATTCCTATCAAGGGATTCAATTTTCTATGGTTTATTCCTTTTCATATGAGCCATGGACATATTTTGAATAGTTGAAGGTCAAGTCATAGATATTTACTTGTTCAAAATTTTCTTACAATTGTTTCATGTTTGGATCATTCGGCTGTATTAAATCAAAGTTAACAATCATTAGATAAGGTTAGCTCCGCCCACAGTTTTCCTTCCAACTCACAATTAAGATATTCACTTACACAATAAATTTGCATTGCTTTCTTCTACATCGCCTGAACTTCAACATTAGAAGTGATAATCACAGCAGCGTAATGACATTCATATTGCACAATCTTCAATAATATACTTCTTTTGATTGGTTAGTGATTGTAATAATCCATTAGCTACTTAAGTTGTGGTATAAACTTTAACCTGGTTAATTGGGTTTCTCAGTCAATCTTAGATTCTTCTTCTCACATATGTATGCTTTATCCCTTCTTGCAGCTAATAGTGGTATAATTTCTGATCTGCAATATTCTTTCTACTTTTGCAAATCCATTGCAGCAATACCGTAGTTAACTTGGCTTATGTCTATCTCTTACACTCGAGCTTATCTATATTGTTCTGTCTGAGATTTCTTAAGATGCTTCAGTTTGATAGAGTAACTTTAGTTCTGTCATAACTAAGCCTTGGATAGTTTCATACTTTAGCCTCTATAATTTGAAAATGGATTGTTAGAGCTGCTGTGATTTGCACTGTACATTGTGGTTGCTGCATGTGATGTACCAGAACAACATGTTCATTTTATCCTCAAAAGTGCTAGTCTAATCACTGCATGCAAGCATTTAAGCTCCATAAAACTCTTTTTTTTAAAGAAATTCACAATCTTTGTACTTTGGTGATTTCATACCTCGTATATTCCATATTGTGTAACAGAGATGTTATTTATAAAACTGGAAAGATATGGTCTTTAGGTAAAGACAGAGTTAGAATCTGGAAATTATATTTACTAGTTCACTTTTTTTAAGCATTTGTGTGGAAACAATCAATAATTTGGTAAATAAAAGTGAATAGGACACAGTCGTTTCTAGATAAATGCTTCAACCTCTCAGAAGATATGATTTGATTGGAAATTCTCAGTGATATAGAAGAACAATATTGTTCAGAATGCCCTTTTCTCAAATGGCATGGATTTACAGATTAAAGTTTACCATGTTGTTGCTGGGACTATTTTTCTTATGGATTACTTCATGAAAGTCTACATGCTTACTCATGTTACTCGTTGAAAAATTATGTAGAATTAGCAACCAGACTGTATGCCATTTACTTTCATCTTGGGCAAAAGATGTGGTTATAGGATCACTAAGTTGCCAGATGAATTTATCATTTCTATTCATGCAGGCCTTGATGTTTATGATATCAGTTATGCTTTTCAATTTGTACTATTATATTTTAAAGAGATATTTATGTAAAGAGCTCCAATCTATAATCCTACACATATACATATTGACAATGAATCGTATAGCATGATCCCAAGGGTTGAGATGAATTTTGAAAGGTATCACAGGTCTTTTCAAAAAGATTTTCCTTAAATATGGACTTTGGAAGCCTTAAAACTCCTAACGACTTTCCAATTTCAAGAGGAATTTTGATGTCATCTGTATTATACTATTATAGTACTAAGTATATTGTTTATCAATTTAGTGAAATCATAGTGGGATTATTATTCTCTGTGTATGTTCACCATTTTCAATATAGTTTCAGAGATTTTATCCTTCCTAAACTGTGAGTGGGAAACTCATCTTTGGCTTGAAGCAATGGAGCTTTCATAAAGGACGTATGCAGTGATTGAAGGAGAATACAAAGTTAGTTTGAAAATATTGCCATTCATCCATTACTGCCAGTTTGATGCTCATACTACATATTGTTAAGTTACAGCCAATTTGGGAGGAGCATAGACCCACTGTCTGTTGGTGATGCTTGGAGATTTGGTTTAAGGTTTGTTGCTAACTGTTCCCAGAGTTTCTCTTTCAACGTTATTCACTTGGTTCCTTTGCACTCACAATCAACACCTAAGAATAACTACAACAGCACAATAGTTTTTTATATTATTTGATAAAATATAAAAGACGCAACATTTCCCAAGAATGCAAGCCTTGACAACCATGTTAATTGTAGAAACTACGCAGAAAGATTTTATGTATTGAGAGAAAGTTTTGCATATTATATTGAATTTGAAAAGGAGGAAGAAACTATCCTGCAAGCTCCCAGTAGGATGCCCTCAGCAAGCTCCTATCTATGGCTGCTTACTGCATGTTTATCAAGATTTATTTATCTCTAATCTTCGGGTAAATGCTTGGGCAATAGAGGCGTGAAGAGGCGTGAAAAAGGCGAGAAAGAGGCATGTAAAGGTAATTTAAATGTTGGAGTGAAAGTATAAGATTTCTTTTTTAAAAAATTATTTGAATTGAAACAAATTGTCAATAAGTAGCCTGATTGGAAAAGGCATTTAAATTTAAAGCTTTTGCTTTTCACATGTTATTTTTGTAAAATTGGAGATATAAGATTTATTTTGTAAAGTGTATTATTTGGAAACCAACACTTTAAACATATGATTTATTTTGTTATATTACACATTTCCAAAGAAACAAAGACCTTTGAATTTTGGTTATATTGTATGATATGGTTTGCTTGAATACCTACTATTCAATGGGGGATGCTGCATTTATCATGAAAAGTGAAAGCTTGAAGGTTGTTATAAGGGAGTCGTTAAAAACAATGGGGTAAAAAGTAGAGAATTTTTTAGGAGTAAGGGTTGAGAAGATCAAAGAGAAGGGTGGTGGACATTGAAGGTGGACATTGAAGGTTGGAATTTTTTTTTTTGGAGTTAGTTCCTCACTTTTAGATTGTAGATTGTTTGAGAAGCACAATTGCATTTGTACAATTTTTTGGAGCAAGAGGCGCTTGTTTTTACAATAATTGTGGATAGTTGAGTATACAAGTTCACACTTTGAAGATAGGCTTGGATCTAGTGTAGACGAAGCTCAACATGGATTGTTGCCTAGGTTCGTTTAGGAGTTTGTGGATCTTAGCAATTATAGTTTTATGAGGATCATGAGACATATTGATGGTGCACTATGGATGTAGCTTAACATGGATGGTTCTTCAATAATTTTGGAATTTGAGGAGATGAAATTTGGGAACTTATGAGCTTAGCTCAAGAGCTATAACTTTATGGAGGTTATAAAATAGTTTGATGGAGTTCTACCTAGCCCAAGAGATATTTCCATAGAGAAGTTTTTGATGAATATGTGGTTCTATTTGGTCCAAACTTGGGGTGTTGATATGTAACATCTTAGTATAGTAATATAAACAATTAAAATTTGCTTCCACATTTTAACCTAATATCACCATGCTTCCATCCATTTGCATCATTAATCTTGCATCACATCTTCAATAATTAATTATATAAAATTATTTGATTAATTAGGTCATCTTTCCTCTAAAAAATAAATAAATTAGATTGATTTAATTAATTAGCACCTTGCATCAATTAATTAAATCCTATATTAACTTGCCTCTATCACTAATGAACTAGATAAATTCTTGTTTAATTAACTAGGCTAATGCACATTCCTCCCGTTGTTTAAAATAAATAAATAAATAATTCATTTCTACCTCACCACTAAAACCAAAATCAACCCTTTTTAGTGTTTTAAATCAAGGGTATATTAGTGTCCCATACTCTTATGTGATGGTTCATTCTTGGTATTTATTTGTCATTGTTTTTCTATAATGCTACTAAAAATTATCTAGATTGGAAAGCTTATGACACTTTTCTCATAAGTTTAATTACGAAAAATATTTGCATATCTTTTCTTATTTTCTTTCATTTGGTATGAGAGGGTTAGCTAGCTTGATAGATCCTTGTGAAGAGGAATGAGGCTTATTTCTATTAACCTTTGTTTAAGTGGAAGTTTTGTGGTAGTGATCTTGTTTTCAAGATACAATCATGGAAAAGACATCTAGATTGGAGGTGGATAAATTCAATGGAGTCAACTTTGAGCTATGGAAGCTCAAGATGGAGAATTGACTTCTGGAAAGAGGTCTATGGATTGTGATAGTGGACCAAAATTTATCTAGCTTGAATGATGAGATCTAGAAAGTGCGTGAATGGAAGGGAAGGTGTCTCATTGTGCTATGTCTATTTGATTCAATGCTCTTAATTGTTTTGACATACACCACCACCAAGAAGATTTGGGATAAACTGGGGAATTTATATCAAAGAAATTCCTTATTGAATAAGCATTTTTTATGGAAGAGTTGTATTCATTGAAGGTGGGTGATGATGACTTAGTGATAGAGCATTTGAATGTATTCAACACTTTGGTGAGCTAGTTGGTATTTATGGATGTAAAGATGGATGGGGAGGAACAGTGAATTACTCTCTTGAGTTCTTTGCTTGATAATTGAGGCAATCTTATGATGGTGACTAGTGGGTAAAAGCAAGCAGTTGGGTCCACTAAGAGGGAAAGTTTCGGCAATAAAAGTGCTGAAAGGAATGGGATCTCGAGCCTAAATTCAAATGGGCACCTGTTCCACTTCGAGTACCCACTACTAAAAAGGTACATGTTTAGAAATGGGTACTCGTTTTGAAAAGGTACTTTTTAAAAAAAATTATTTGTCAGTTCATTTTCTTGCAAATTTCCGACCAAGAGAGTGATCAAGGAGAATAGGTGCACCTTTTTTGAAGCCCTTTAGCAAATTGCTTTTGCCACCTCACTCCCTTGATGTACTTTTCGATCTCAGCGACCTCTAGGTTGGTGTTGTGCTTTTTTTGCTTTATATTTAATATTTTTTGTTTGTAGTATAGTTTTAAAAATTTAATTATATAATGTAACATTTAGGGTTTTCTTAATTTCATGGTTTATATTTTTTGTTTATTTTAATTTTTGTAATTAGGTTGAATTCTATAGTTTGTAAATTCTATTTTGTAAAACATATTTCATCAAAATAATGGATACATATGCGATAAGCTAAAACCTAGAACCTAGACTAAAACTAAAGCTTAGACCTAGAAACTAAAACCATAAACCCTATTCGTCAAACCTAGAGCCCTAAACCTAAAGGCCACAAATCCACAAATCCTAGGTACAATTTCAATACCTAAAACCTAAGAGCCTAGACCCTAGTAGTTCATGCCTACCATTATAAATGAATGATCACCAAAGGAATATATGAATGGTCACTAGTATTGGAAAAACTAATCCTTGGTATGGAATTAAATCATCCATACCACTTTCCAGCCTTTTGGTTGGCATAATGCTCCAAAACCTTGCATAGACTCTAAAAAAGTGGCTACGATATCACAATTCATTTTACAATCATTGAAGTTGTATAACCCTAGTGTACATTAAACATGGATTGTCTAAGCTAGCTCTTGTTTTAACTCTCTCCCTAATAGGTTTCTCTACTTTAAAGGCTTATAAGGATTAGATAGCACATATATACATGAACAAAGAATGATAAAATAATTAGAAGAAATATAAGGTACTATAACAAATTTCATTTACCAAATTTACAGTATGATGAGAGAGGGAACTATTCTTAATTTAATTGATCATGCATACATATGAAGTTGTGTTTTAAGAAAGTGTTTTACCTTTCATAGTGCATAAGCAAGTCATAATAGTATGCAAATCTAGAATTATGTTATGTAATTTTAGTAACAAAGGATTGAGGAGGGGAAAATACAATAGATATTATGAGAATTCGAAGAAGAGTAAGAGTAGGTATTAGGAGAATATCCATGATTGATGATACAAAATATGGTTTTAAGGGAATAGGTTTCAATTAATACTATCTTCATTAGGCTAAGGTCTTTTCCTTCATATCTAGAGTGTGTTAATATCTTGAACCCTTTGCCATATAATATTTCAAGTTTATGAGAAGAGAAAGGGGGATGTATAGTACTGGGAGCAACTAAACTAATGTCATGATCAATGATGTGTTTTTATGTGAAGAAGATGATAAGGGATTTGGGAAAATATGATTATTAAATGAATGGACATATTTATGGGAAGAGGAGGGAGAAGATGAAGGGGGCCCTTTAGAGCAGGGCATATCAATTGTTGAAGAAAAGGTATAGTTAAACTATAAGAGGGGACATGAAGGGGTATGACTATGAGGAGGTAATGACTTATTGATGAAATTTTAGTTTCATTGATACAACTTGCTAGACTAGATATACTACTATATAACTATTTGTAAAAGTCTCCAGATAATTCTCTTTCTTCCCATATACACGAGATTAGTGTAACATAAGAAACCTTAGCAGTAATGTGTGAAGCCTAGTTATCCTCAAGTTTTTAACATTGTAAGTTTTGAAAAAGTATTAGGAGGTGATTTGGGTGAGCTTTATTGATGAAATTTTAGTAAAGAGGTCAAGTAAATGTGACTAGGAAAAATATAATTTTAGATAACAATAACGGAAAAATTGAAAAAGGG
This sequence comes from Sequoia sempervirens, assembly GCA_007258455.2. Taxonomy (NCBI): domain Eukaryota; kingdom Viridiplantae; phylum Streptophyta; class Pinopsida; order Cupressales; family Cupressaceae; genus Sequoia; species Sequoia sempervirens. The sequence continues at coordinate 11,680 of VDFB02371431.1, forward strand.
CTTCATTAACATATATAATATAAATTTTATTAACAGTCATAATTTATTCAAACATCTATGAAGGGTGGAGGGATCAACACACATTCATGGAGCCATAGTCATCCACTTGGAGAATATCAAAACTAACTTTACTAGGTGTTAGCTAATGAAATATGACTCAATAATTGAATTAACCAGTGACTCTAGACTCGGATTAGCACTGATACGAATATGCTAACAACTCTAAAAAGCACACAATTGCATTTGTGGCTTTTCTTTGAATTTTATTGAGGTACAACTCCCTCACAATATCTTCAAGGAATTAATCTATCCTAAAGAGACCACATGTGCTTTTAACCAAAAAGCAGAAAAGTTGACAAACACTAACTCATAAATATGAAATTAGCGCGAAGGTGGAAACACAACCAATTATGATCAGTTCAAAGATTGAAAATAATGACTATCAAATTAGATTAATTTAAAGAGATCAGATTGCAATAAATGAAAGATAGATAGCTCGTTCTTCAAAGAAAACATAACTAACCATATGCATAACATACATGTTGGCATTCTTCAAATCTTTCAATTTTATAACACAAATTATAAGCTGTTGCAGAATGTAATTAATATTATTCCTTCTCGAAAACACCCCCAGATGTTTCTAGGAAGATTTCAAAAGTCCCCTCATCCATACTCTCCTAATTTATAATGTGGCTAAAGCCATTTGGACGGACACTAAAGATGTTACTAGATTAGTGGATTCTTGTATTCTAGACATTTATTAGGAAGTTGATAAGGCAATTGGAAATTTTGCCAAAAATGGATATCGACAAAGGAAATTGATCATCACTTGAGCAATAGCCACCAAAGGACCAATCATTTCATCAATCTTTAATGCAACACTTAAGGAAACCAAGCGGTAGCACGTGCGAGTTGTTTGATGGAGAATTGCAACTTAATCGACACAAGCTAATCATAAATGTGAATTAAATTGACATCTCATCAATCTTGAATTAAATACGGCAATGTCTAGCCAAAATTCTATAAAATTCAAGTAATGTCATCTCTTTCCCAACATCAATTGCATCCAATAGGGAAAGCTCTCAAAACAACGTTGGATGTTCTGTGAATGACTATATTGTTTTGAAGGAGATTGAGTGCAATCCTCTGTTCAGGCATATTTTTTATCAACTAAAAGAGGTGTTCGTGGTGTATAGTAACATGGAAGAAGAGGTGCTCTGAAGCATGCTGGGCGAGGCATTTCTGAGCCAAGCTCACGTTCCAAGCTCAATAACATTGCCATGCTAGAGCGATTTATTTAAACTATTGTGAGGACTTTTGGGTGCCGAGATTGGGGCATGAGAGCAATGGAGCATTTGGTGAAGCCTGAGTTCCATCACCATGTCAGAGTGGCGATAAAAAAAACTCAACTACTATCCACAGACTGGGCTGGTAGTTGATGACATTTGCATTGCATCAGCCATTCGGGATGAGACTTTGGAAGAGGTTGTGGCTTTATTGCGCACTAGGGTGGTGAAAAATGATCTGGGGTTGTTCGTATAGTTCCTCCAGTCACATGAGAACCTGTTTTCACTTGCTCAAATTGAACGCCTGCAAGTTGTTACCAAGGGCATCTGTGTCTTGATGTTCACACTGTGCACTTGAAACATTTTCTGTCTACCTCTTTTGTATCTACCAATCTGGTTTTTGCACTTGAAACAATTGATCATAGCTTTTCCAGCATAATGTAAAAACAATTATATATATATAAATAAAATATATCTTTTTGGTATTATCCATGTTTTCACATTACTGGTTTTTTGTTTATGCCATGCTTGGAAAATAATTTTTTTCCTTAATATAACATCATAATCAAGTAACTAGACTGGTAGTAATTCAGTTTAATTGACATAACTCTTCATAGGCGGAAAAACGGATGGTTCACAGAACTTAGGAAAACCCCACCCAGGTTCGAAATGACGTAGAAAATGCTGCTCGAGGCATAACTTGTGAATGAAGTCTCCAACTTTGACTCATGACTTAACCTTTTTTGTACATTACACTTTGGGAAACAAAAGAGAGTTTGGATGTGACAAGGAAAAACCCGCCAAACAAAAGAAAAGTATGGTAGGCGGTAAAAAGTAGGAGGTTTGACAAACATCACAAAACACCGCCTACATTCGAAATGGATGAAAAAAGACTGCCAAAGGCTAGGTTTAGTTTATGACTTAGGAAAAACACGAAGATAACATCCTGAATAGAGACTCAAGGAAAATCTATGGGTAACATTAGGTGTGATAGAAAAAACTGTGTTTTAATTTTGACATGACCTATTGTGATAGGTAATGTAATATAGGCTTGTTAGATGATGTCTTTAAGAGAAGGAAAATTCTAAAATAGTTCCAAAAAAGATGTTTTAGAGGGAAGGGAAGATTAATAGCATTAGAGGGAAGGGAAGTTGGGATTGATATGTTTTTATTATTTTATTGAGTGTCATGGGTATGAATAATTATATAATTTCATGTATGTTACAAGAGGAGAATTGTTTATTCAAGTGTGAGAAGATCAAGTAAAACCAAGTATACTATGATTTTTCGCACAAGAGTGGTTTGGACAATAATTTTAGGAGGATAATGTGGTATAATTATGGGTTGTATGGGAGAGATATAAAGATTATGTATATTGGATTGGAGGGGTCTCTAAATTTTCCATGGGGTCCTTTAAGCACACACGTATTGGCATATGTTTGGTTACAATAATCTAGAGAAGGGGAGAGTAAATGATGGGAATTACATTATGAATTGAGGTTCATGTTTTGGATATATGTGTAGGTTTATTGATAAATGTAATTTTAGTATCTGATAAAAGGAATTAAACAAATTTCAATGAAACTAATTATGTTACCATATAAAGGATGGGGAATATAAGACATCATAATATGGTAATCATTTCATTCATGGAAGCCATATGTACTTTATAATAGATCCTTTTTTAGAAAATATAGAGAATATCATAGAATTGAAAAATGAAAGAGACACATTTTAGTTAAGAAAACATTACCAGTGAAAACCCTTCAAATGAGTAAAAAAATTCAAGAAGAGTATGCTACTTGCATCTAATCAATATGCTACAAATTATTCTCCATTTTTATCCTTTAAAAATTATTTAAATTAAGAGTTACAAAAAGAAGATTCCAATATTGTTTGGAAGAACTTATTCTCTAAATTAATGTGTGTTAGATGCACAAGACAACTAAGAGGAGGGGGGGTGTGAATTAGTTGTATACTTTTAAAACATCAAAAACCCTTATTAACATTCAGATCTACACTAGTTCTTAAATCCTTAACATGCATTAACAAAATGTAAACATGTAAAAGAGTAATGTAAACACATCACACACATAAGAACATTAGATTTATGTGGAAAACCCAAGAAGGGAAAAGCCATGGTGAGGATTAGCTCACTAATATATGAATTTCAATATTGAATACAATAAGGCTCACTGTCGATGGCTCATTGCCAAATGACCCACTATCCATAAGAAACAAGAAAGAAGAATGGGTGGCTCACTACCAATATGAACTACTAACAATGCATGTCTCATATGCTAAAGGTATAGTTCCAATGAAGCACAAACAACTTATCAAACAAACTGAAATGAAGATACTTTCTACTCATTGCATTAGGAAGTCATAAGAATTAAAACTCACTCTCAGATCAACACACTTGACCACTCCATACAACAATTCTCCTTGCATTTATACCCCCTACGACCTAAAACAATCTCAATTAGGTCATACTTAATGAAACATATACACCTCAACTGTGTAACACCAAATGGGTTGGCACCAAAAATTTCCACAATATAAAGAAGTGAATCAAAACCACATTACTACTTAAATAGGACCCAAATCTACATAAAAATGCTTCTAAAACTTCCTCAAACAACAATTATCCTTCACAACTAGAGCTAGCATGCTAGGGCCAATCCTACACTAACACTAACAAGTGACTCAAACACACTTCTCAATTTCAAGAAAAATCTCAGGAAACACAAAAACACTCCATGCTATTCATACATCTCATAATACTTCAACACCATATAATATATCTTAAAACCACCTAAAACACAAGAACACCTTATTTTGTGCAACTAGACATATTGGCACAAACATCCAACACACCAAACTACCTTGCAAACAACTTAACACTTGAAATTCAAGGGAAGGTAGATAGAACCATTATAAGCACTTGCTAGATCCACAACACCAGAAACTTCACTGTGGATAAATGTGGAGCAATCTCATTTCTCCCAAACACCATGTTTTGCTAGATAGACATACTATCAAACATCTCTTCCACTGTAGAATGATCTAGAACCTGAAACTCTGGATATAACACCTCCAAACACCTTTGATCATCATGTCCAAATTGCATGAGCATATCTTCAACCATGAAGAAATGTGGAGCAAAACAATTGAACACCACTCTATCACACTGAACTTTCTTTTATTCAAATTCTTTCAAAGCATTTGAAACCAAGTGAGACACCTTCATTAGACATTACTAACACCTGACAACATATCTACAACATCTGCAACACTTTCAAACGACAACAATTTCCCCAAACACTATAAGTCAGGAAGTAACCTCTACAATTGTAGTGAAGTAGGATATCAATAACAACACCAACAACATTGTATTGAAATTAATACCAACAACTCCAGAATTCCATGACTCTAATGCTAAGGGGTGGCATTATCAACACCAACAACATTCCAATAGTCTCTTCATACAAGGGGTTGACATCAATGACAACACCCAAGCAACTCACAAACAACTCCATCATCTCCAAACTTCCAACAATCTCCCCCTTTGTCATTGATGGAAACACCTGCTTTTTGAAAAACCATCAATAATAAAAGCAACCAACAACAATACTACAATAACCAATACTCCTCCTGATAGGGACAAATGTTACATTTCCTCTTTTTTCAACAACAACATTCTAGATCACTCTCCTCCTTTGCTCCTTAGACAATACTTCTCTATACTCTCTCTTACTATGGTCTTCAAACCATATCCATTCTTGTAACTTTCTCTGTGTTTTTTTCTCCTTTATGGTTTTTCAATCACTTTAACTTTTTTTCCCCCTTTGACATCAATGGAAAAGAGCCATAGAATCATCTAATTCTCTTACTCTCCCCCTTTGACAACATATAAAGGGAAACACCTACATATACCACTCGTTCTTTTGCACTATCTTCTTGCATACTCCCCCTTAGGAGTACACAATATGCTCTAACCGACTGCACCAACTAACAATCACTACTACCTACTCCCCTTGGGAGGTAGCCTTGAACATTAGTCCAGGACCAAAAGATATATCTTGAAGTGCTTCTTGGATAGATGTGCGTACTTATGCATCTAGTTAAAAGGAGGGGCAATAATCCCTAACTTCTCTCAAAGATACTCAAAATTATCTTTTGGAAGAGACTTTGTGAAAATATCAACAAGCCGATCCTTAGTAGGTACATCAATTTCACCTCATTCTCTACAAATTTCTCCCTCCAAAAGTGATACTGGATTGAGATATGTTTTTTTCTTGAATGTATAACTAGATTCTTTGAAATATTGATTACACTTGTATTGTCACACATGATAGGAATAGGTTCATCATATGAAACTCTGATATCTTTCAATTTTTGCTTCATCCCCAACACCTATGTACAACATGATGTTGCTGCAATATATTTTTCTTATGTAGTAGATAATGACACTAAATCTTGCTTTTTACTTAGCCATGAAACCAATTTGCTTCCAAGAAAGAAAGCACCAACACTTGTACTTTTCTTGTCATATGCACATCCAGCCTAATCTTCATTAGTATATGCACTCAAGGAGAATTCAATATCCTTAGGATACCCCGAACCATAATCTGGAATGCCCATCAACTATCTAAATATCCTCTTCCTTGCTGTAACATGAGATTTTTGGGATCTTCTTGAAATCTAGCCACATTACAAATTGAATGTATGATATCCGGTCTAGTACTAGTAAAATATAATAGTCCACCAATCATTGATCTATACTTTCTTTGAACTATCTTAGGAGATTCAAGATTCTTCCCCAACTTACAACCATTAACCATAGGAGTACGTGTCATCTATTCCAAACTTCTTCAACAATTCATTAACATACTTAGACTGTGATATGAATATACCTTTCTTTGATTGACTAATATGCAAACCAAGGAAGAAATTCATCTCCCCACACATTGACATCTAAATCTTTCTCTAAATTTCCTTTGTAAACTTCTTGCAAATATCTTCATTTCCTTCAAAGATTATGTCATCAACATAGACTACCACAATCAAGATTTGTTCTCCTTCAACTTTCAAATACAAATTGCTATTTGTAGTACCTTATTTTGAATCCTTGCTACAAAAAGTACTTATCTAACCTTGCATACCAAGCTCTGGGAACTTGCTTAAGTCCATATAATGCTTTCTTCAATTTTCAAATCATATTTGCATCTTCTAACAATTGAAAACCTTCTAGTTGTTCAATGCATAGCTCTTCTTCCAACTAACCCTTCAACTATGAATATTTCACATCCATCTGATATACCTTGAAATATTTATGTGCCGCAAAAGCTAAAAACATCATGATAGATTCCATTCAAGCAACTGAAGCAAAAGTTTCTTAAAAGTCTATACCTTCAACCTATAAGTAACCCTTACACACAAGTCTAGCCTTGTTCCTGACAACTTTTCCATCTTCATTTAGCTTGTTCCAAAATACCCACTTAGTACCAATCACATTCTTATTTTTTGGTCTTGGGACCAACTCCCAAGTCAAATTCTTCTCTATCTACATTCCAACTCTTCTTTCATTGCTTTAATCCATGTTTCATCTTTGCATGCCTCAACCACTGTTTTTGGTTCCACCTCATAAAGTAAACAAAAATTTAGTTGTTCCTCTGTCATAACAAATTTTCTTCTTGTTAGAAGACTTTTTCTCTTATCTCCAATGATTTGAACTTCTAAATTATTCTTCTACACATACTTAGGAGTCTTAGGATTCTTTTCTAGAGCTTCTTCCTCTTCAACTATCAACTTTTTTCCTTTGTCTTTAGCCTTTTCTTCTTCACTGCAAGGGGATTCATCAGATTCATATACCTCTATCAGTATTGAAATTTGATGTGGTTCTTCATCCAATTTCACACTTGCACTCTCAATAATCTTCTTCAATCTCTTTTGATATAACACTTGCTTCCAAAACCTCTAAAATAATTCATAGTAGGGGGTTAACCATACCATAACTCATAGGGAGTCTTTGAATTGTTTTCTCATGCTTGACCTATGTTAATAATTTGGACTAAAGTATGAATTTCTTCTCTCCAATAGACATCTGGAAGATTAGCTTCCTTCATCATTGTCCTAGCCACTTCATGAATTGCTATCCATTCACCAATATGATCCTATATGATACATCCAATTGCAAATGGCCTAAGGTTACCTTGGATGGCCCCGTCAAAATTTACCTTTAACCATGCTTCATTTGGAGGATATGATTTCAAATCCTTTCTAGGATTCCTGCTAAAATCATCCTTACAAGGCCCCCCATAAACAGGGTGGATTTTCAGTGCAGGCCATCTCCTTCTGGTTTTCTCATCCCATAACATAAAAATGACTTGTTTATACTTTTCCCTTTTGTAACTTCCACAATGGTTGAATCAATTTTACTGATGATGCCATCAATTGATCTCTCTATCTTGAAAATTTCATCTATTTGCACTCTTTCCATTTTCCCAAATGATAATTGATGACACAACCTTCTACAAGCTTAAAAATAATACCCTCCTCTTCACCACTGGCTACCCCATAAACATTTCCACCAAGCTTTTTGGGCTTAGAGTAGACCAACTAAGTTTCTCCATACTCCACTTCCAATAACGCTCAGCTACAACACAATGCAACAATAGATTGTTGGTTGATTCCTCCTCCTCATGACACATCTCACACCTATGAGGACCATTTATCCCTAACTTTAACAATATATCTCTTGTAAAGATATTATTCTTACAAGCAAGTCACATAGAGACTCCTACCTTCTGGAGAAATTATTTCCCCCACCATAATTCTAGTAGTCAACCTTCCTTCCAAACATCATTTTCTTCAGATAAGTATGTGATTCACACATTATACCAACCATTTTTTGTTGCACACCATCTCAAGCTATTAGCTCCTTTGCTGATACGTATATTTCATGCCTTCAAGATCCCTTTTAGCCTCTCCTTCTGGTCCACCAATATATTCAATATATCAAAGTTCTTCCACTTAAAAACCCTGCCGCCTTCCTCTATTATTATTTCGACATAGTCCCTCACTTTAACCCCCCAAGACTGACATAACACTCTCTTTGCCTCATCCAAAGCTTCAATTTCCCCAAGTGAACGAAAGTTGAATCCTCCCAAAACCTTTCCTTATCCCTATTCTAGATATCCCATGTTAAATGATTTGCCACCATGCTTCTACATCTATGTAGTTCCATATCACTAACCCCTTTGGGGGATTCCGGATGGTGAATTCTTTCCCATTCCCTAGAATCCAAATATTTATTTTGTAGGACTTTTACCCACTTTTAGTAAACATTTTTGTACATACTCCAAACCAATTTCACTCCCAAAGCACGATTCATAATTGGCCATTGCCTTATTCTTGCACCCCCTACGTCTTGGATTACATATTTTTCCCCAAGCTAACAATGGGATGCTATTCTGATCAATACTTCCATTGCAAAAAAATCTCCTCATCCATTTGTCATTTTGATCAAAAAAGTTATGAGGAAGTTTCATACACAACATCACAGAGATTGGGATTGCTGAGATTATCGATCTCAACATCATTATTCTATCAACTTCCAAAATGCATCTCCATCTCCAAGTTTCCAACAGTTTATCCTATAATTTCATTTATTTACCCTTATGAATAGTGGCATCCCCAAATACTTTCTTGGAATATTTGCAATCTTTATGTCAATGATCCTCACTAACTCTTGTTAGTTCCTAATGTTCGTGTTAAAGAAGAATACTTCAAACTTTTCTTGATTTACCTTCTAACCTAAGGCCAAGCAATATCTATCTAATAAATTTTTCATAGATATTGCTTCTCTCCTACTCAAAACCCAAAAAACATCATATCATCTACAAATTGGGTATGGGTAAGGGGTTCCACATTGGGGGCTACCTTAATACCTCGTCATCTCCCTCATAACCTTTTTGTTGTGATATGCCTTCCCAAAGCTTCATTCATGATGATAAAAAGGAAGGGAGAAATTGGATCACCCTGCCTTAACCCACGTGAAAAAGATAAGAAAATGAATGGGGAGCCATTAACTAGGAATGGAAATCTTTGAGTGTTGATGCAAATCATCACCCAATCCATCTAGTCTTTGTAGAAGCCAAATTTCCACATTACTTCATACAAGAATTCTCTGTCTACTTGATCATAAGCCTTTCTTATATCCAATTTAAGTATCATCCTATCTACTTTCACCTTTTGCACTGTGTGAATGGCTTCATGAGCCAACATAATCCCTTCCAAAATGTCCCTACCTCGAGTGAATAACTCTGCTCTTCAAATATTATAATGGGAAGTAGCCTTTTAAGCCTATTTACCATCACCTTCGAGATTATTTTATAAGTTGTAATGTAGAGATAAATTGGTCTATAGTCCTCTAGCACTACTAATTTCACTTTATTTGGAATAAGAACTATAAAGGTATTATTCAACTCTCTTAGTATCACATGCTTCTTCCTAGATTCTTCCACCATTCTCACCAAGTCACCTTTCACCATTTCCAAGCAGACTTGAAAAAGTCTTGCTAAGAAACCATCCGGACACAAGGCCTTATCTACCCCTTGCTAAAAGACTACCCTTTTGACTTCTTCAATTACCCATTGCATTAGTTCTGCATTTTTTCTTTCATTTACTAATGAGGGGATATTATTGATGATAATATTCCTCTCCTGACCCATTGCTTGATCTTTCTTTGTTAATAATTGCTTGAAGTACTCGAATGCCAGTGAGCCCATCTCATTTTGATCCATATGGATTTATGTATGAAGGTCCTTGTCGCTATTTTTTTTTTCAATTGCACCAAAATCGACAAAACAAAAGGCAATCCTTAGGTTTTCAGTTGTTCTAAATGCAATGGTGATGCTGTTTGCACTAGGATGAGCTGATTTTTCCCTTAAGGTTAGATCTCGGTATTTGAATAGGAAGCTAGAGATTTGGAGCTTTGATACCATGTTGAAGTTGATTATTAAACTCCCATTCTACTCATACACCTGCAAGCAATTATCCTATCACAAAAGAAAGATCAAAGAAACTGATTTTCTATGCAACCAAGAGAAAAAGATTGATCCAAAAAATCGATATGTGCAATGTATTAACCTAAATTTGGTACTTAATTACAATGAATGTGCAACATGCTTATAAAAAAAAATAATAAAGAAAACCCTAGATGATGATTGCATTAGATTGTGACAAGTGCTCTAGTCTCATGCAATGAGACAACTAGACCTATAATTAGCCCAATCTAATAATAAAAAAACTCCAAGTTTAGCTTAAGTGAATAAAGTAATAAGGGACTTAATGATTAATTAATGATTAATTAATTATCAAGTGATTATCCTAATTACTCTAACATTCCCCAAAAAGAAAAAAACTTGTCCAATTTTTTTAGAAATGCTAGTGTAACCTAGTCTTCGATCAGTCCAAGTAAACACCCCATTCTTTGGATCAATTTATCATGGATGGCACAAATCTATGAACTATTGGAAATCTTTCTAAGTGGCACTAATTTTGCTTGATCCAACTCATTTTTTTGCATCGCTCTTCATAGCATTGAAATATCCTCCCAAAATAATTTTCTCCCCATCCAAGTTTTCTAGAACTTCCCCCACCTGGGACCATACCTCGCACTTATGAACATTGTCGATTGGACCATAGATGTTTAATAAGAATATATTAGAACTAAAGTAGTTGGAACTAAATTTAACCAGTTTCCAATTCAGAGTACCATAGATCTCCTCAAATTTATCCTTATACGGATTCCATAGCATGCCCAAACCACCAACAACACCAATTGCTTCCACAAAAACACCATTCCATTGCCTCCATTTAAAAAGTGTTACCTGAATTCCTGCTTGATCTAATTTTGTCTCCTAAAGAAATACCACTTTTGTCTTAGCTTGTCCAAGCTATTCCTTGATGAAACACCACTTGCAATCCCTTAACATTCCAGGTTAAGAGCCTCATGGCGATTGGGGAAGGGATATACCCTTCCTTGATCTTAGCTTCATTTTCTCCTTGGAATTTCCTGCTATCTCTAACATAAATCTATTTGATTTTCTTCCCTCCCCCCTTTTTTCACCCAAATTAACTCCATTCCCTAATGTAATACTCTTAATTATCTATTTTCCAAAATATCCACCACACCACCTTCTTCATTCAAATCTTCCCGTTTTGCCAAAAACTTAGATGAGTCCCAATTTTCTTTTGGAGGAATATTTTCCTTATTTTATTTTTCCCTACTACAATATAACCTCTACTCCTCCTCCAACTGTACAAGGGATTCCTTCAAAGGGTCCTCCCACATTTTTGGCATTAGAGTTTTAACCATTGGCCCAAGTGTTACCACACCAACCATTTGTTAAGGGTTACCTACCTCACAAGGTGTTGTCCTCTCATCCAACCACTTATGGGCAAAGGAAGATGAGTCATGACAACCAACCTCCCCACAATACTTTCGGGAAACATGCCCAACATGCTCCCAATCCATAGGTTCCTCCACTACTGGTAGATTATCACTAATTCACATTGCTTCCACCCCAACTGTCGATGACTCACCTTAGAGAATCTACCTCTCTGATTCAACTTGAGCACTAACTTCGTATGATTGATGAAGATTTGAGTTTTGACACTCTTCTAAAGAATTGCCTAATTTTTTTTCAAATGTTGCATCTCTCTACCACTTCCTCTATTTCCACCTTCTGATGCCACACTCCCGCATCAAATAGAAACTCTAGTTCCTTAAGAAGAAGAATATTGTTGTTCACCTTTAGACAAGTCCTGCCATACATACAATATTCTCTTCTTGCAATTGAATCATGGCTCTTCATGTGACCTAGACTATTTCCAATTTCAATTAGGGTTTCCTCTACCCAATACTTCACTAGTAGGTTATACAACCTTATCCATAATGGGATATTTGTGATATCTTCTTTCCATGGATTAAAGTTTCATTCCCAATCCTATAAATATAAACCTAGCTTCCCCATCATCATAAGGCCCTTGATTGAGAATTTGTCTCTTTTCCCTTCCCGAAGAACACTCCACTAGGACGAAGCCATTAGGAATGGATTTTAAATTGATATCCTCACCCTAAGATTTCACACACCAATGCTTGACTTTTGTAATGGCTAGCCACACTCCTGACCATTCCATAAAAAATCCCTATCTTTCAAGTTGACAATCTTCCTACCAATAGCAACATTTCCTAATGAAACCACACTACATTTTTTTGCTACTCTAGGGTTATAAGGAATGGTATTTGCACCTAAAGCCAACCAATCCTTGTATAGGTCTCTTTGTTGTTCCTGTCATCTCTCCACACTTGCATTTTGACCTTTTTGTCCTTCCTCCTATCTAGAGAAAGGGCCTTTGGCAGCTAACTAGAACCTCTAAAGCCTTGAGCTTTGGAAACCCTTCTCTCCACCTCTTTCAAACAATCCACTTGTCTCCACCATTATTTGTTCATAGGGGGTTTCCAAACCTTCCCCTTTCTACCAAATCGATTGATGCTTCGACCACTAGTTTCAAACTAGGTTGTTGGTTTCCTTTCCCATCTACAATTCCACCACTACTCCAACTATTGCTTATACAATTGCTTCCACTGATTTTGTTCATGCGTTGCTTTCCTTTCCAACATAGGCCTTTCAATTTTCTACATCCTCTGCCCAAGACTCGAACTTGTGCTTTTTTCGGTCCATTGCCCATATTATTTTTTATGACAACTTAACTTAAGATCGTATAAAAGATTCTTTTTGGGGACTCCTAAGAAAAAAAATTCTGGATTAAAAGCTTCCCTGAAGGTCATAGCTAGCCTGATATAATGAAATGCCAACACTTGGCATTGATTATGATCAATGTGGGGACCACCTGACGAGCTTGTCTTCAAACAACTTAAAGGCCTTTTAAAAGCACACACATCAAATAAACAACTTAAGTTACTAGGAAAAGGTGAAGGGGCCACTACCCGAGAAAACCTAAAAAAGGTAACAACATTTTATAAGATTCTAGGGTTTTTCGACTAAGGCATAGGAAACAAATGAATTACAAAAGGAAAAAACTCTAAAATTTGCAAAAGCTCCGCTAGGATCTTTTCCTAACATCAAACCCTTAACTCCAATTTAACAAGTTGTAACAATGTTTCAAAGTACAATAAACCATATAATATATGACTTATTTTTTGCTAAAATAACAAAGTGATGAAAGTTAACAATGCACTATGTTGATGTGGATTGTTCTTTGAATTAGGATTTTTTCTTTGATATAACACTCTAATATGTAAATTAACACATTTTTTGTTCAAATTGAAAAGTAAAATATAATCAAAAGGGAGTTAACTTTACCCATATTTAAAATTTGAATTTAGAAAATAAAACTTTATTTGTACATTGTTGATTTAATTAAATATATGAATAAATAACTTTTTTGATTATGGTTAAAGTGACTTGGCAATAACTTAACTTAAGATCATATAAAAGATTCTTTTTCGGGACTCACAAGAAGAAACCTTGGAGAAAACTCCATGGCGTTGCAAGCTAAACAAACTTAACCTTTGAGAAAACTCCATGGTGAAGTGCAGTTGAGTTGGAGTAGTTTTGAGATGGGTGACTTATCGGGAAGGCCCAATGCTTCACCTCTGTGAGCATCACCTACATGCAATGAGTGCTAGGTGGACCATTCATTATCATGAAAAATAGCTTTTCATGAATCACTACTCATGAAGCATGGATCAATGAATTTGACTTGAAAAACTACATGATTGATTGCTTATTAAAATATCATAATAAATAAAATTATATCAAAACAGATCCCTGAAAGTACGTGATGACTATATTATATATAATGTGTAAGTGTACAATTTTCACGATTGGATCAAAAGATTTTTAGGTAGTGATAGCATCCGATCAAAGGATTTTTGTTGAAACATTTTAAACATCTTGCTTGAGATGTGTGTTGATATACCCTAATCCTAGAGGAAGAAACCATCAATGATATTCCCTTAAAGACCTCTATGTACCACGAGTTAAAGAGAGCCATATCTCATTCTCTGGTGCTCTTATTTTTGATTGAATAAAATGATGGCATTGTTCTATAAATACATTGATTGTTCTGTGAGATGTTTGTCATGCCTCCCTCAAACAATCTCATTGCATCCTCCATCATTTACACTTAGACCATTCTTACTACTTTCTTCTTCATCATCATCTCCTTCTTCACCCTCACTCAATGGTATATCATATTTTTTAACAAAAGAATGTGAGTTTTTGTTTTTCTTAGATAACACAACTCATGGGAAGAAAACCATCCCTATTGAGGAACGAATCCGATCACATCACTAGAGAAATCATTCATAACCTAAAGGCCAGGATGGAATTCCTGAAACAAATGGGCTTGGCTCCTCAGGACATGAATCGTATTATATCTCACAACCCCAGTGTGCTTACTGCTAGCTTAGAAAACTATCTCGCTCCCAAAATTCTCCATCTCAGAAACCTATTTGGCTCAAATGCTTATTTGTGCGAGGCACTCAAAATATAGCTTGACCTTTTGATGGCCGATTTTGAGAGCCAGGTAAAATGTAAAGTGGAATATGTGAAGAATAACATAGGCATTTTGGATGGTTCCATTGCATTTTTGAGAGCCTTCAGAGTAGTTTTTGGGTTTAGTTTTGAAATCCTAGAAAAGAAGACTAAACATATGGCGAGCCTTGGTCTGGTAGAGGATGAGATTCATCTAATTCTTAAGAGGAGCCCTACAATTTTTCATAAGTCAACGAAGAAAATAAAGGAAACTGTAGATTTCTTGATACACATTGCACGTATAAAGCTCAAGATTGTTGTTTTCAATCCTATGATTTTGAGTTTAAGCCTAGAGAAAAGGCTCAAAATGCACTATGAAGTCTTCAAGTATCTGAGGACCAATCCACAATCTGAGGGTCTTCCTCATCTACTTAAATTTTTTAAGCTAAGCATAAAAGAATTCATTAAACATTTTGGCCAATGGAGTACCAAGTTAAGTCTACCGATCATAAAATCTCTTAAAGCAATCATTTTGGAGCAGTGATTGAAATTTCAAAATATAAATTACCATAGATTCATCAAGGGTTGGATTGGTGTGAAAGGGCTTGGAACTCGCCTAGGCCAAGGTAATGTTACAAGTATCTTATCTTCCTAATTTTTCTGTTGTACCACATTGATGAAGAACACATTGAATCTTTTGCTTCTCTTGAATTACAACTAATTAGCAAACTGCAAAAATGGGCTCTTTTATGTATCTATAAGGATTTTGGAAATATTGTAAATAATTTGATTTTTTTGATGATAAACCAGTGAGCGTTATTTGAAACAGTCATGGAAAACTATTTATACAATTATTTCCAAAACAAGCTAAAATTGTTTAGATAGACTGTTGAAACGACGTGTCTATTCAGACTAAATTGTCAATCTGTTGCCCTGTTTCTTTCTTAAAGTATGTCTCCTATATTTTGTTATTTGCTTGCTCTCTCTTTTTTGCAAGCATGGCTTCTATGTTCCAAGGTAAACATTGAATACTCATTACCTAACTTTACAATGCTATTTGGGGAATTCTATGTTACAAGCTTTTAGTTGCGATTTTAGAAAGCACAACTTCTTGTGAAACTAGAACTACCTTGTCCCACCAAATTTTGGAGTTGTACTCCGCCAATCAACTATTCTAACATTCAACTCCCATCTCTTAGCCACATATTTTCAAACTTAAAAGGATTTCACTCTAGAGGATTATCTCATGAAATTTAACACCAATGGAAAGTGATTTGATCCTGAAAGAAACAAAATACTTTCCTCATACATCACCAAAGCATCCTCCCATTCCCTGTTGAATTTGATGATTGAACTCCACATCACCCAAAAATCACCTGTAAGCAATTATCCTATCACAAAAAAATATCAAAGCAACTAATTTGCTATGCAACCAAGAGAGAAAAGATTGATTGAAAAATGCACTACTATGTGCAATGTATTAACTTGAATGATATTGAATTACAATGAATGTGTATACTTATAAAATCAAATTAAAGAAAACCAAAGATGAGGATTGCATTACATTGTGACAAGTTCCTTAATCTCATGCAATGAGACAACTAGTCCTATAATTAGCCCAATCCAATAATAAAAAAACACTCCTAAATTTAGCTTAAGTGAATAAAGTAATAAAGGACTTAATAATTAAATAAGGATTAATTAATTATCAAGTGGTTATCCTAATTAATCCAACACTAGAAAATATTGAAAATATTGCCATTCATCTATTATTGCCAGTTTGATGCCCATAGCCTGCATATTGTAAGGCTACAACCAATTTCAGAGGAGCATAGACCCACTGTCTAGTGGTGATACTTGGAGATTTGGTTTAAGGTTTGTTGCTCATTGTTCCTAGAGTTTCTCTTTCAACATTATTCACTTGGTTCCTTTGCACTCACAATCCACACCTAAGAATAACTACAACAACACGATAATTTTTTATATTATTTGATAAAATATAAAAGACACAACATTTCCCAAGAATGCAAGCCTTGACAATCATGTTAATTGTAGAAACTACCCAAAAATATTTTATGTATTGAGAGAAATTTTTGCATATTATATTGAATTTGGAAAGGAGGAAGAAACTCTCATGTAGGCTTCTAGTAGGATGCCCTCAACAAGCTCCTATCTAGAGTTGCTTATTGCATGTTTATTAATATTTATTTCTCTCTACTCTTTGGGTAAATGCTTCGACAATAGAGGCGTGAAGAGGCATGAAAAATGTTAGAAAGAGGTATGTAAAGGTAATTAGATGTTGGAGTGAAAGTATGAGATTTCTTTTTTCAAAATTTATTTGAATTGAAACACATTGTCAATAAGTAGCCTAATTGGCAAAGTCATTTAATTTTTATCCAGGGTTAAGGTTCATATCCTCTAAGTGCTAATAGTATGTTTGGCAATTGAAGTTAGTTTTAAATTTAAAGCTTTTTCTTTGTAAAATTGGAGATATAAGATTTATTTTATAAAGTGTATTATTTGGAAACCAACACTTTAAACCTATGATTTATTTTGTGACGTTAGACTTTTCCAAAGAAACAAAGAGCTTTGAATTTTGGTTATATTGTATGAAATGGTTTGCTTGAATACCTACTATTCAATGGGGGGTGTCACATTTATCATGGAAAGTGAAAGATTGAAGGTTGTTATAAGGGAGTCGTTAAAAACAATGGGGTAAAAAGTAGAGAATCTTTTAGGAGTAAGGGTTGAGAAGATCAAAGAGAAGGGTGGTGGACATTAAAGGTCGAAGGATTTTTTTTTTTTAATTATTTTTTATCTCGAGTTAGTTTCTCACTTTTAGATGGTAGATTGTTTGAGAAGCACTACTACATTTGTACAATTTTTTGGAGAAAGAGGCATTTGTTTTTACAATAATTGTGGATAGTTGAGTATACAAGTTCACACTTTGAAGATAGGCATGGATCTAGTGTAGATGAAGCTCAACATGGATTGTTGCCTAGGTTGTTTGGGAGTTTGTGCATCTTAGGAATTATAGTTTTATGAGGATCATGAGACAAATTGATGGTGCACTATGGATGTAGCTTAACATGGATGGTTCTTCAATAATTTTGGAATTTGAGATGAAATTTGGGAACTTATGAGCTCAACTCGAGAGCTATAACTCTATGGAGGTTATAAGGTAGTTTGATGGAGTTCTACCTAACCCAAGAGCTATTTCCAAAGAGAAGCTTTTGATGAATATGTGGTTCTATTTGGTTTGATAATGGGGTGTTGATATGTAACATCTTAGTATAGTAATATAAACAATTAAAATTTGCTTCCACATTTTAACCTAATATCATCATGCTTCCATACATTTGCATTATTAATCTTGCATCACATCTTCATTAATTAATTATATAAATTTTTTGATTAATTAGGTCATCTTTCCTCTCAAAAATAAATAAATTAGATTGATTTAATTAATTAGCACCTTGCATCAATTAATTAAATCATATATTAACTTGCCTCTATCACTAATGAATTAGATAAATTCTTGTTTAATTAACTAGGCTAATAAACATTCCTCCCTTTGTTTAAAATAAATAAATAAATAAATAAATAATTCATTTCTACCTCACCACTAAAACCAAAGTCAACCCTTTTTAGTGTTTTAAATCAAGGGTATATCAGTGTCCCATACTCTTATGTAATGGTTCATTCTTGGTATTTATTTGTGTCATTGTTTTTCTATAATGCTACTAAAAATTATCTAGATTGGAAAGCTTATGACACTCTTCTCATAGGATTAATTACGAAAAATATTTGCATATCTTTTCTTATTTTCTTTCATTTGGTATGAGAGGGTTAGCTAGCTTGATAGATCCTTATGAAGAGGAATGAGGCTTATTTCTATTAACCTTTGTTTAAGTGGAAGTTTTGTGGTAGTGATCTTGTTTTCAAGATACAATCATGGAAAAGACATCTAGATTGGAGGTGGATAAATTCAATGGAGTCAACTTTGAGCTATGGAAGCTCAAGATGGAGAATTGACTTTTGGAAAGAGGTCTATGGATTGTGATAGTGGACCAAAAACTATCTAGCTTGAATGATGAGGACTAGAAAGTGCTTGAGTGGAAGGGAAGGTGTCTCATTATGCTATGTCTAGTAGATTCAATGCTCTTAATTTTTTTGACATACACCACCACCAAGAAGATTTGAGATAAACTTGGAAATTTATATCAAAGAGATTCATTATTGAATAAGCATTTTTTATGGAAGAGTTGTATTCATTGAAGGTGGGTAATGATGACTTAGTGATAGAGCATTTGAATGTATTCAACACTTTGGTGAGCTAGTTGGTTTTTATGGATGTAAAGATGGATGAGGAGGAATAGTGAATTACTCTCTTAAGTTCGTTTCTTGATAATTAAGACAATCTCATGACGGTGACTAGTGGGTAAAATCAAGAAGTTCGGTCCACTAAGAGGGGAAGTTTTGGCAAAAAAATTGTCCAAAGGAATGGGATCTCAAGCCTCAATTCGAATGGGCACCTGTTCCACTTCAGGTACCTGCTACTAAAAAGGTACTTGTTTAGAAATGGGTACTCATTTTGAAAAGGTACTTATTTTTAAAAAAAATTGATTGTCAGTTCATTTTCACGTGCAAATTTCATGGCCAAAGAGTGATCAAAGGAGAATGAGTACCCATTTTTAAAGCCCTTTAACTGAATTGCACTTGCCACCTCCTCCCTTTGATGTACTCAATCTCAACAACCTTTGGGTTAGTATTTGTGTTTTTTTTTGCTTTATATTTAATGTTTTTTGTTTGTAATTATGGTTTAAATTTTAATTATATAATGCAACATTTAGGGTTTGTAATTTCATGTTTTATATTTTTGTTTATTTTAATTGTTGTAATTAGGTTGAATTCTATAGTTTATAAATTCTATTTTTAAACATACTCATGAAAATAATGGATACATGTACGATAAACTAAAACCTAGAACCTAGACCTAAAAACGAAAACCATAAACCCTTAATCATAAACCCTAAACCCTAAACCCTAAACCCTAAAACCTAAATCCTAAACCCTAATACCTAAACCCTAAAGCCCTAGACCCTAATGGATTAATGCCTACCTTTATAAATGAATGATCACTAAGAATATGAATGGTCACCAGTATTGGAAAAACTAATCCTTGAACTATAGAATTAAATCACCACTAGCACTTTCAACCTCTTGGTTGGCATAATACTCCCAAAACATTACATAGATTTTGAAAAAAAGTAGCTATGATATCACAATTCATTTAATCATTGATTGTATAACCCTAGTGTACATTAAACATGGATTGTCTAAGCTAGCTCTTGACAACTCTCTCCTAACAATTTTCCTGTACTTTAAAGGTTTATAAAGTTTGATAGCACATATATACATGAACTAAGAATGATAAAAGAAATAGAAGAAATATAAGGTATTCACCATAACAAGAATACCATTTACCAAATTTGATATGATAGAGAACTATGCTTAATTTAATTGATCGCGCATTCATATGAAGTTGTGTTTTAAGAAATTGTTTTACATTTCATAGTGCATAAGCGAATGATAATAGTGTATAAATCTAGAACTATGTTATGTAATTTTCTTAAGAAAGGATTGAGGAGTGGAAAATATAATAGATATTATTATAATTCGAAGAAGTGTAGGAGTAGGTATTAGGAGAATATCCTTGATTGATTATACAAAATATTGTTTTAAGGGAATAGGTTTCAAGTAATACTATCTTCATTAGGCTAAGGTATTTTCCTTGATATCTAGAGAGTGCTAATATCTTGAACCCTTTTCCATCTAATATTTTAAGTTTATGAGAAGAGAAAGGGGGATGTATAGTACTCAGAGAAAATAAACTAATGCCATGATCAATGATGTGTTTTTATGTGAAGACGATGATAGGGGATTTTGGAAAATATGATTATTAAATGAATGGACATATTTATGGGAAGAGGAGGGAGATAATGAAGGGGGCCCTTTAGAGGAGGGAATATGAATTGTTGAAGAAAAGGTACAATTAAACTACAAGAGGGGACATGAAAGGGTATGACTATGAGGAGGTAATGACTTATTGATGAAATTTTAGTTTCATTGATACAACTTGCTAGACTAGATATACTACTATATAACTATGTGCAAAAGTTTCCATATAATTCTCTTTCTTCCCATATACACATTAGATTAGTGTAACATAAGAAACCTCAGTATTAATATGTGAAACCTAGTTATCCTCTAAGTTTGTAACAATGTAAGTTTTGAAGAACCATTAGGAGGCGATTTGGGCAAGCCTTTATTGATGAAATTTTAGAAAAGAGGTGAAATACATGTGATTAGGAAAAATATAATTTTAGATAACAATAACAGAAAAATTGAAAAGTGGCTTCATTAACTTATATAATATGAATTTTATTAACATTCATAATTTATTCAAACATCTATGAAGGGTGGAGGGATCAACAAACATTCATGGAGCCATAGTCTTCCACTTGGAGAATATCATAAGTGACTTTACTAGGTGTGATAGAAAAAAGTGTGTTTTAGTTTTGACATGACCTATTGTGATAGGTAATGTAATATTTTGTAAGGATTTTTGGATGATGTCTTTAAGAGAAGGAGAATTCTAAAATAGTTCCAAAATAGATATTTTAACTTGGGTGTATTGTAATTGCTCCATGAGATCACATTCTTTAAGGTTATTAGCAAAAATATGGGATGAAGGGGGAAGATTAATAGTATTAGAGGGAAGGGAAGTTGGGATTGATATGTTTTTATTATTTCATTGAGTGTCATGGGTATGAATAATTACATAATTTAATGTATGTTATGGGAGGAGAATTGTTTATTCAAGTGCGAGAAGATCAAGTAAAACCAAGTATACTATGAGTTTTGGCACAAGAGTGGTTTGGACAATAATTTTAGGAGGATAATGTGGTATAATTATGGGTTGTATGGGAGAGATATAAATATTATGTATATTGGATTAGAGGGGTCTCTAAATTTTCCATGGGGTCCTTTAAGCACACATGTATTGGCATGTGTTTGGTTACAAGAGTCTAGAGAAGGGGAGAGTAAATGATGGGAATTACATTATGAATTGAGGTTCATGATTTGGATAAATGTGTAGGTTTATTGATAAATGTAATTTTATTATCTCATAGAATGAAGTAAACAACTTGCAATGAAACTAATTATGTTACTATATAAAGGATGGGGAATAGAGGACATCATAATATGGTAATCATTTCATTCATGGAAGCCGTATGTACTTTATAATAGATCCCTTTTTAGAAAATATAGATAATATCATAGAATTGAAAAATGAAAGAGACACATTTTACTTAAGAAAACATTACTAGTGAAAACCTTTCAAATGAGTAAAAAAATCCAAGAAGAGTATGCTACTCGCATCTCATCAATATGCTACAAATCATTCTCCATTTTTATCCTTTACAAATTATTTAAATTAAGAGTTACAAAACTAAGATTCCAATATATTTTGGAAGAACTTATTTCTCTAAAGTAATGTGTGTTAGATGCATAGGACAACTAAGAGGGGGGGGGGGGGTTTGAATTAGTTGTATACTTTTAAAACATTAAAAACCCTTATTAACATTCATAATTGCACTAGTTCTTAAATCCTTATCCACCATTAAATCCTTAACATGCATTAACAATATGTAAAAATGTAAAAGAGTAATGTAAACACATAAGAACACTAGATTTATGTGGAAAACCCAAGAAGGGAAAAACCATTGTGAGGATTAGCTCACTAATATATGAATTGCAATACTGGATAGAATAAAGCTCACTTTCGATGGCTCATTGCCAAATGACACACTATATAGAAGAAACGTGAAAGAAGAAGGGGTGGTTCACTACCAATATGAACTGCTAACAATGCATGTCTCATATGTTGAAGGTATAGTTCCAATGAAGCACAAAAAACTTATCAAACAGACTAAAATGAAGATACTTTCTACGCATTGCATTAGGAAGTCATACGAATTAAAAATCACACTCAGATCAACACACTTGATCACTTTCACATCTTTCACATCACACACACTCCATACAACAATTATCCTTGTATTTATACCCTTTGCAACCTTAAAAAATATCAATTAGGTCATTCTTAATGAAACGTATACACCTGAACTGTGTAACAACAAATAGGTTGGCACCAAACACTTCCACAATATAAAGAAGTGAATCCAAATCACACCACTACTTAAATAGGACCCAAATCTACATCAACACACTTCTCAACACTTCCTCAAACAACAATTATCCTTCACAATTAGTGCTAGTATGCCAGGTCAGCTAATCTTACACTACCACTAACAAGTGACTCCCAACACGCTTCTCAAGGTATAGAAAAATATTGAGGACCACACAAAAACACTCCATGATATTCATACAACATATCATAATACTTCAACACCATCATAATATATTGCACAACTACTGCAACCACCTAAAACACAAGAAAACCTTCATTTTGTGTAACTAGAAATATTGGCACAAACATCCAACACACCAAACTACCTTGCAAAACAACTTAACACCTGAAACTTCAAGGGAAGGTGGATACAACCATTATAATCACATTTCTATATCCACAACACTAGAAACTTCACTATGGATAAATGTGCAAAAATCTCATTTCTCCTAAACTCCATGGTTTGCTAGATAGACATACTATCAAACATCTCTTCCACTGTAGAACGATCTAGAACTTGAAACTCTCAATATAACACCTCCGAACACCTTTGATCATCGTGTCCAAATTTCATGAGCATATCTTCAACCATGAAATGCGGAGCAAAATACTGAACACCACTCTATCACACTGAACTTTCTTTTATTCAAATTTTCTCAAAAGCACTTGGAAACCAAGTGAGACACCTTCAAATAGCAATATTACTAACACCTCTGCAACACATCTACAACATGTGAAACACTTTCAAATTACAAAAATTTCCCCAAAAACTATAAGTCAGGGAAGTAACCTCTACAACTATATAGAAGTAGGATATCAATAACAAGACCAACAAAATTGTGTTGAAATTAATACCAACAACTCCAGACTTCCACAAATCTAATGCTAAGGGATGGCATTATCAACAACAACAACATTCAAATACTTTCTTGATACAAGGGGTTGGCATAAATGAAAACACCCAAGCAACTCACAAATGGCTCCATCATCTTCAAACTTCCAACAATCTCCCCCTTTGTTATTGATGGCAACACCTATTTTCTGAAAAGCCATCAATAATAAAAGCAACCAACAACAATACTGCAATAACCAATACTCTCCCTAATAGGGACAAACTTTACACTTCCTCTTTCTTCAACAACTGCATTCTAGATCACTCTCCTTTTCTCCATAGACAATACTCTTCTATACTCTCTCCCACTATGCTCTTCAAACTATATCCATTCCCATAACTTTCTCCATGTTTTTTTTTTCTTTATGGTTTTTCAATCACTTTAACTTTCTCTCCCCCTTTGACATCAATGGAAAAGGGCCATAGACTCATCCAATTCTCTTACTCTCCCCATTTTACAATATATAAATGGAAACACATACACATACCACTCGTTCTTTTGTATTATCTTCCTGCATACTTCCCCTTAGGAGTACACAATATGCTTCAAATGATTGCACCAACTAGCAACCACTACTACCTACTCCCCCTGGGAGGTAGCCTTCAACATTAGTCTAGGATCAAGAGATATATGTTGAAGTGCTTCTCCAATATATAGACATACTTATGTATCTAGTTAAAAGGAGGGGAAATAATCCCTAACTTCTCTTAGAGATACTCAAAATTATCTTTTGGAAGAGACTTTGTGAAAATATCAACAACCTGATCCTTAGTAGGCACATACTTCAATTTCACCTCATTCTCTACAACTTTCTCCCTCAAGAAGTGATACCGGATTGAGATATGTTTTTTTCTTGAATGTATTACTAGATTCTTTGAAATATTGATTACACTTGTATTGTTACACATGATAGGAATAGGTTCGTCATATGAAACTATGATATCTTTCAATGTCTACTTCATCCACAACACCTATGTACAACATGATGTTGCAATATATTATGCTTCTATAGTAGATTATGACACTGAATCTTGCTTTTTACTAAAGCATGAAACCAACTTGCTTCCAAGAAAGAAAGTACCATCACTTGCACTTTTTTTGTCATATACACATCCAACCTAATCTTCATCTATATATGCACTCAAGGAGAATTCAATATCCTTAGAATACCCCAAACCATAATTTGGAGTGCCCATCAAATATCTGAATATCCTCTTCATTGCTACAACATGAGATTCTTTGGGATCTTCTTGAAATCTAGCCACAAGACAAACTAAATGCATGATATCCGGTCTAGTAGTAGTAGATATAATAGTCCACCAATCATTGATCTATACTTTCTTTGAACTATCTTAGGAGATTCATGATTCTTGCTCAACTTAAAACCAGTAACCATAGGAGTGTGAGTCATCTATTCCAAACTTCTTCAAAAATTCCTTAACATACTTAGACTGTCATATGAATATACCTTTCTTTGATTGACTGATATGCAAACCAGGGAAGAAATTCATCTCCCCACACATTCACATCTCAATCTTTTTCTAAATTTCCTTTGTAAACTTTTTGCAAATATCTTCATTTCCTCTAAAGATTATGTCATCAACATAAACTACCACAATCAAGATTTTTTCTCCTTCAACGTTGAAATACAAATTGATTTCTATAGTACATTTTTTTTGAATCCTTGCTACAAAAAGTACTTATCTAACCTTTCATACCAAGCTCTGGGAGATTGCTTTAGCCATATAATGCTTTCTTCAATTTGTAGATCATATTTGTATCTTCTGACAACTAAAAGCCTTCTAGTTGTTCAATGTATACCTCTTCTTCCAACTCACTATTCAACAATGCAAATTTCACATCCATCTGATATACCTTGAAATATTTATGTCCCACAAAATCTAAAAACATCATGGTAGCTTCCATTCAAGCAACTGAAACAAAAGTTTCTTCAAATTCTATACATTCAACCTATAAGTAACCCTTACACACAAGTCTAGCATTTTTCTTGACAACTTTTCCATCTTCATTTAGCTTGTTCCAAAATACCCACTTAGTACCAATCACATTCTTATTTGCTAGTCTTGGGACCAACTCCCAAGTCAAATTCTTCTCTATCTACATTCTAACTCTTCTTTCACTGCTTTGATCCAATTTTCATCTTTGCATGCCTCAGCCACTATTTTTGGTTCCACCTCATAAAGTAAACAAAAATTTACTCGTTCCTCTGTCATAACAAATTTTCTTCTTGTTAGCACACTTTTTCTCTTGTCTCCAATGATTTGAACTTCTAAGTGATTCTTCTGCACATACTTAGTAGTCTTAGGATTCTTTTCTAGAGCTTCTTCCTCTTCAACTGCAACTATTTTCCTTTGTCTTTAGCCTTTTCTTCTTCACTGCAAGGGGGATTCATTAGATTCATATCCCTCTATCAGTACTAAAATTTTATGTGGTTCTTCATCCACTTTGACACTTGCACTCTCAATAATCTTCTTCAATCTCTTTTGATATAACACTTGCTTCCAAAAACTCTAAAATACTTCATAGTAGGGGGTTTACCATACCTTAACTCATAGGTAGTCTTTGAATTGTTTTCTCTTGCTTGGCCTATGTTAAGAATTTAGACTAAAGTATGAATTTCTTCTCTCTAGTAGACATCTGGAAGATTAGCTTCCTTCATCATTGTCCTAGCCACTTCATGAATTGCTATTTATTCACCAGTATGATCCTATATGATACATCCAACTCCAAATGGCCTAAGGTTACCTTGGGAAGCCCCATCAAAGTTTACCTTTAACCACCCTTCATTTGGAGGATATCATTTCAAATCCTTTCTAGGATTCTTGCTAAGTTGATCTTTACAAGCCCCATAAACAGGGGGGATTTTCAGTGCATGCCATCTCCTTTTGGTTTTCTCATCCCATAGCATAAAAATTGAGTTGTTTATACTTTTCCCTATTATTTTTGTGTTCACAACTTCCACAATGGTTAAATCAATTTTACTAATGATTCCATCAATTGATCTCTCTTTGTCTTGAAAATTTCATCTATTTGTGCTCTTTCCATTTTCCCAAATGATCATTAATGACACAACCTTCTACAAGCTTGAAAATAATGCCCTCCTCTTCATCACTAGCTACCCCATAAACATTTCCACCAAGCTTTGTGGGCTTAGAGAAGACCAACTAAGCTTCTCCATACCCCACTTCCAATAGCTCTCAACTACAACATAATGCAACAATAGATGGTTGGTTGATTCCTCCTCCTCACAATGCATCACACACCTATGCAGACAATTTATCCCTAACTTTAGCAATATATCTTATGTAAGGATCTTATTTTGACAATCAAGTCACATAAAGACTCCTACCTTCTAGAGACATTCTTCCCCCAACATAATTCTAGCAACCAACCTTCCTTCCAAACATCATTTTCTTCCAACAAGTACGTGATTCACACATTATACCAACCATTTTTTGTTGCACACCATCTCAAGCTATTAGCTTCTTCCCCAATATGTATATTTCATGCCTTCAAGATCCCTTTTAGCCTCTCCTTTTGGTCCACTGGTATATTCAAATTGTCAAATTTCTTCCACTTACAAACCCTGTCGCCTTCTTCTATTACTATTTCTACATAATCCCTCACTTTAACCCCCCAAGATTGACATAACACTCTCTTTGCCTCATCCAAAGCTTAAATTTCTCGAAGTGAACAAAATCCTTCCCATGAATCCTCCCAAAACCTTTCCTTCTCCCTATTCTAGATATCCCATGTTAAATGATTATCCACCATGCTTTTACATCTATGAAGTTCTATATCACTGAACCCTTTGGGGGATTATGGACGGTGATTCCTTTCCCATTCCCTAGAATCCAAATATTTATTTTTTAGGACTTTCACCCACTTTTAGTAAACATTTTTGTACATACTCCAAACTAATTTCACTCCCAAAGCATGAATTGGAATTGGCCATTACCTTATTCCTGCATTCCCTAATTCCTTCTAATTACATATTTTTCCCCAAGGCAACAATGGGATGCTATTATGATCAATACTTCCATTCCAAAAAAAATCTCCTCATCCATTTATCATTTTGATCAAAAAAATTATGAGGAAGTTTCATACATAGCATTGCATAAATTGGGATTGTTGAGATTATCGATCTCAACATCATTATTCTATCAACCATCAAAATGCATCTCCCTCACCAAGTTTCCAACTTACTTGTGCAATTTTCCAACAGTTTATCCTAGAATTTCATTTATTTACCCTTATGAATAGTGACATTCCCAAATACTTTCTTGGAATATTTCCAATCTTTATGTCAATAATCCTTGCCAACTCTTGTTGCTTCCTAATGTCCATGTTAAAGAAAGATACTTCAAACTTTTCATAATTTACCTTCTAACCTGAGGCCAAGCAATATCTATCAAATAAAAATTTCATAGATCTTGCTTCTCTCCTACTCGGAACCCCAAAAAGCATCATATCATTTGTGAACTGGGTATGGGTAAGGGGTTCCACATTGGGGGCTACCTTAATACCTCATCACCTCCCTCATAACCTTTCTTTTGTGATACTCCTACTTGAATCTTCGACCATGATGATAAAAAGTAAGGGAGAAATTGGATCACCCTACCTTACCCCATGTGAAGACGATAAGAAACCAAATGGGGAGCCATTAACTAGGATGAAAAATCTTGGACTCTTGATGCAACTCATCACCCAATCCATCCAATCATTGTAGAAGCCAAATTTCCTCATTACTTCATACAAGAATTCTCTGTCTACTCAATCATAATCCTTTCTTATATCCAATTTAAGTATCATACTATCTACTTTCACCTCTTGCACTATGTGAATGGCTTCATGAGCCAATATAATCCCTTCCACAATGTCCCTACCTAGAATGAATAACTCTTCTCTTCATATATTATAATAGGAAGTAGCCTTTTAAGCCTATTCACCATCACCTTCAAGATTATTTTATAAGTTATAATGTAGAGAAAAATTGGTCTATAGTCCTCTAGCACCATTGCTTTCACTTTCTTTGCAATAACTATAAAGGTATTATTCAACTCTCTTAGTAGAACATGCTTATTCCTAGATTCTTCCACCATTCTCACCAAGTCACCTTTCACCATTTCCCAGCAGGATTGAAAAAATCTTACTAAGAAACCATCTGGATCCAAGGCCTTATCTACCCCTAGCTAAAAGACTACCATTTTGACTTCTTCTTCAATTGCCCATTGCATTAGTTATGCATTTTGTCTTTCATTTTATTAGTGAGGGGATATTATTGATGATAATATTCCTCTCCTGACCCATTGCTTGATCTTCCTTTGTTAATAATTGCTTGAAGTACTCAACTGCTAGTGAGCCCATCTCATTTTGATCTTGGACAATCCTACCATCCATACCTTTTAGTTTAGGTATCCTATTGAATATCCTCTTGAATTTTGTGGAAATATGATTTTTTTTTGTATTCCTATCTCCTTCTTTCAGCCAACGCTCCCTCAAAATTTTCCTCTAGAATATTTCCTCCCTAGCCAAAAATTAATCATACTAAGCCCACAATTATTTCTCCTCTATATAAGATTTAGACACCATGCCTTTCTCTATTACTACCTCATTCAGGGCTTCTAAATCTTGTTTGAGTTTAAATTTATCTTGAAATATATTTTTTAAGTGATCCTTATTCCAAGCTTTTAGTTGTGATTTCAAAAAGCACAACTTCTTGTGGAACTAAAACTACCTTGTCCCACCAAATTTTTGGAGTTGTACTCCACCAATCAACTATTCTAACATTCAACTCCCATCTCTCAGCCACATATTTTGAAACTTGAAAGGGTTTCACTCTAGAGCATTATCCCATGAATTTTAACACCACTGGAAAGTGATTTGATCCTAAAAGAGAAAAAATACTTGCCTCATACATCACTAGAGCATCCTCCCATTCCCTATTGAATTATCCTATCACAAAAGAAATATCAAAGCAACTAATTTGCTATGCAACCAAGAGAGAAAAGATTGATCCAAAAACCAACTGATATGTGCAATGTATTAACCTAAATGGTACTGAATTACAATGAATATGTATGCTTATAAAATCAAATAAAAGAAAACCATAGATGAGGATTGCATTAGATTGTGACAAGGTCCTTAATTTAATGCAATGAGACAACTAGACCTATAATTAGCCAAATCTAATAATAAAAAAATACTCCTAAATTTAGCTTAAGTGAATAAATTAATAAAGGACTTAATAATTAATTATCAAGTGATTATCCTAATTACTCCAACACCCCCCCTTAAGATCAACCTAGGGAGAATTTATAAAACCTTGATGTAGAATGCAATTATGGGTGCATGGATGGGTCCCCAATACAATTCCTAACGAGGTACCCATGTACAAATAAATGAAACTCTCATAACTAGAGAAAGGAGAAAACCACATGAGAAAAAATCATCTCCAAAAGAGAAAAAAAATGAATGCACTAGTGAAAGAAGGATAGGTGGAATTAATGTGACCCCCAAAGGACTGATTCTATGACACAAGTACAATAGATGTCCTCCTGATAGGAGAGAGAAAAAGAGGATATGAATCCCCCAAAAAGAGAAAGATCCTATGCCAATCATGAATACCTGAAGACATAATTGTTGGATCTCAGATGTGATCATATGGTTTGTCCTTGATGACAAAATCCCTTTCAGTTGATTCTACTTGTTGACTATTTCATATTGGTTTCTCATGCTTTATCTTGGTACAACTTTGTCTATATGGTTTACATGTCTTGGCATTCAGTGGATAGTTTACATTCAAAATTTTAATATCTTATGGTACTGATCAATTTGAGCTTCATGTAGTCACAGGTTATCTTTTGTACATTGTTTTGGTGACAGTAAAAGAACATATCAGCGTGAGAATGCTTGGGTCTCCCTGATCCATTTCTCTGACAAATGTCTGTGTTGCCTATTGGAAAAATAGTTCTGATGTCATAACGATTTGATTTTACATATAGGCATCTTTCGGCATGACATTGATCATGGTCTTGGCGACAGAAGAAAAGTCTTTCGGCAGGAGTATTATATTCGGCATGTGGTCTCACCGAAAACATATTGTCTCACCGACTATGCACAAAAAGGTCTTATCAGCAAAAGGTTTTTCTTCGGTATGATGTATTAGTGAACCCATCAAGTCTTAGCAACTAAGTCTTATGAGGGGCTTTGAACGAGAGGATGGTATTGTCTCAGCGACAGAGGATATATCGGCATGAGTTTAAGGCTTTGGTATGTGGTCACAATGAAATTGCTTTGTCTCACCGATTGGAGGTTGAATGGGAACATATCGACAAGAGTTTAAGGCTTCGGTGAAGGTTCATAGTGAAAAGGGTTATACCTCACCGACTAATCCATGTGAAAGTCTATCAGCAAGAGCTGGGCAATATCGGAATAGGTCTCGGTGAAGTGGTTTTGTCTTGCCAATAGGGGCTTTTCTTCAATAGGTTCTCGGGGAGTGTCTTACAGATCATCACATCTGGGGTTTCACTTCGGCTAGACTTGGAGTATTTGGTTTAGTATCTTAGTGATTTCAAGTGTGTCTCACCGACTGTATGCATATGGAGTCTTATCGGTAAAACTAATGGCTTTCGATTTAATGTCTTGGCGAGACCTTGTTGTCTTACCAATTAGCAACAAATGGGTGCTTTTTGGTGAGAGATTTCAGTCGATATTGGATTTGACTTGTCTTAGCGACACACAAGTGGTTGAAGTCTTTTAGAAAGACATGGTGTGCTCTACAAGAGGTCTCCCTGACTTTGATATGTCTCACTGATGGAATTCAAAAGGACTTTATCAGTGTGAGATTTGTTCTCTCTTGGCGATCTGAGGTGAATTCGGGGTGTTTCGGTATGACATGAAACGATCTACAAGATGTCTCCCCGATGGTTTGAAGTTACAATGACACTCATAAGATAGAAGGATCGTTGGCAAGAAAAACCATGTGTCATGGTGACCAATGTGTATCATGTGGACTTTCAGTGAAATGTGGGGCAATCTACATAATGTCTCCCCAACAGCAGGATGTCACAGCGACTTAGAATGACTTTCAGTAAAACTAAGACCTGTCTACAAGATGTCTCTTTGATATCAAAAGGCTATAGTGATAGTGAATGGAACAAAAGGGCATCTTGGTGAGAAAGACTCTTGTGTCTCAGTGACTGAAACAGATATAACAGAAATGTGATCTCTGGGAAACATAGAAGATCTTCGATATGGTTTCTCCCCAATGACAGAAGGTCATGGCAATGCACAGGGACCAAAGGAATGATCAACATTATAATTTCCTTCGGCATACTTGTCTGGATGACTTAGTGAACGTTTAACAAACTCTATCTCTGTGGCCGATATGGATTTTTCTAAGTATAGGTGTTGGCCAACATCATTTGTTGACATCGAATCTCAGAATGGTTACATGGAAAAATATTCTCTGAGGATTTAGAGGATATGATTTTCTGTTAGTGGGCTATCATGGCTTTGATGAAAATCTTTTAGTTACAATTTGAAATCTCCTGTTTTAGTGTAGAAATTTAAAGCTCTCTAGATAGGCGTTACTCTGATTTTTACCATCATCTACAAACTGTCATGATTCAACTTCATATTCTAAAGTTAGCAAGAGTGTTTCAAAATCTTGTGAAAAACATTTTTTACAGATTACTTTATAACAGTCATACTTGAAATGTATATTAAAAAAAAAACCCAGTGTTGAAAATTGTGGAGGTGTTGATGGCCTGTAATTCTGAGAGATAGTTATTTTGGCCATATCAAGAGATGGATTGGAAAACTCTATAATACAGAGTTGGATTCTTAGAGTATGATGTAGATAAGAGTGTTGAGTTTCTTGAGCTTACTTGAAAATAGAGTGATCCTCTGATATTATTATTGTAATTCTGAAATCTGAGTAAGGGGTTGGTGCTCCTTGAGATTGGTGTCTCTAAATAAGGGGTTGGTGCTCCTTGAGATTTGTGTCTCTCAATAAGGGGTTGGTGCTCTTTGAGTTGGTGCTCAGAAATTAGCCTATAAGGCATTGTTAACAGTGGTTTTTTGAAGATTAAGCCAGTAAGGGAATTTAGGAGTGGTTTTTATACCCCAGGAGGGTTTTCCACTTGGCAAATCTTTTGTCTCT